>APFE030042380.1:0-11693 GCA_000404065.3 Pinus taeda | reverse complement strand
TGGGTCAGAGCACATGGTTGTAATCTTCTTGCTACTTTTCATCTGAATAAAGCTATTCTTGTTTCCTTCCATATTCTTGTGTACTTGTTTATATATGCATGTATATGGTTAATGCACATCTAATCCGGCATTATTTATGAATTTAGATCCTTGTTTCTTGCATAGTAGTATGTTGCTGTGATTCCATAGGTCCTTTTGAAGCTGGGCAGACAAAGAAGAAGCGACAAAACTCTATCAAGAAGGAGAGGAAATCAAGCGCAAGACTCAGGTTGGCCCTCTTGGATCTCCTCTCATCTATTTTCATAAAAGGAATCAATAGTAGACTTTGATTGTTTGTTTCTAAGATATCCACCCATCTTAGTGGGAATAGCAGCATCTGAGTGGACACTATTCCCGGATAACAGGCACATATTGATACTGGGGTTGACCTTGAGGAAAATATTGTCTCGTAGGGACATACTGTCCTTGAGGTTGCCCCACAGGCGGTAATGGACTACCTTGAGATTGCCCCCCAGGTGGTATTTGAGTACCTTGCGGCTGCCCCCCAGACGGTATTGAACTACCTTGAGGTTGCGGATTAGGAGTAGTACCAGACATCATAAGAATCTCTTCGACACTTAATGGTTTAGTTCTGTTATGACCAGGAGATACTGCATATTTGATGGGTTGAGGAGAGGCTCCTGAAAACGTACCAGATAAAGACTGATACCCAAGAGGAACAGAAGGACCACCATGTTGTTATAGCTCCAAATCTCACTATTATGGTTTTTGATGCTGCACTCATGGCCTAGGGAAACCCCTCCTTCCAGACCTGGTCCCAAATTTAAAAAACAGTGTTTTATTCCTTGTACGCGACATTGCCCTGAGTTAAACCCGTGTATACGTGGGTCTGCATATACCCAACCCACGTATATGTATTAAAACACTTAAAAAAATATAAAACTCCTTATTTTCGGGCAGAGATCGTGGGTTTTACCTGCTGATCACCTGTTAGTGCCCGTGGCCTCAACTGTTCCCAACCAACTCCTAACTAAAAAACTACTTTGGGAGTGGTATAAAAAGACATCAAAGGGAAGGCCTAAGGGAGGAGAGAGGAGAGAGGAGAGAGGAGAGAGAAAGGTTACTAAACTGAGATTTTCCCCCTGACCTGGTCTGAAGACCCTTATGCCTTCTGCACTTCCCCCATTTGTACAGGAAACCCTTGTTTCCTTGTGATTTGATGTTCATCCACTAGTTATGGCATCATGGAGTGAGTCTTGGAAGGAGATATGCTAGAGGCTTGAGGCGAGACGGATCCGGAAGGGAGCTTTGCTTGGAGCCTGCGAAAGGTTACTCAGGTGATATTACTCCTTTTGTACATTCTATTTGTCTATAATAAAGAAACACGTCTTGGTTCCCAATATGCTTCTTCTTTATGTTTATGATGTTCATGTTTGAATTTCATATATGAATGGTTGTTTAAAGTTCATAACTAACCTCCTTCTTTTATAACATAAAGATGATTTTTGTATAAGTCTTTGTCCATATACTGCTGCATTCTTTGGAATTGGTTGTTTTGCAGGACAAAGGAGCGAAAGGGACTTGAAGAAGGGTTTGGACCCTTGAGGAACTTCTCGAACATAGGACTTGAGGTACGTCCTTCTTACTTTAGAATTTGCTTATTATAGCATAATGGCTATGTGAATGTGTGTTTCTCTATTTAGAAAACTTTCAGTCTGCTAGGGTTTCCACCCAAAAGCCCTAGGGGAGCAAATCCCTCAACAGAATTGGCGACTCTACTGGGGGAAACACTCTTGTTGTTCCTAGTTTGGGTGTTTGTCAAGCCAATCAGGGCTCAGTTGCTTGTTGGTTTTTGTTACTATCTAGTCTGTTCTTGACTTCTGAGTTTTGCCAGTTTCTTTAGTTTGTTTTTTATTTTTCTTGAAATCTTTCATATACATTGTTTTCCTTAGTTACAGAAGCGTATAAACGCTTGTTTCCTGAAGTAAACCTGCGTATACGCAGGTTTCCTCAGGCACAGTCACGTATACACACAATCTGCACTTAAGTACAGTCGCATATATCTTGCAACTTTCAAGATTTATAAATTTTTGTGTCTTTGAAGTTTTTCTGGTGTTTTGAGTCAGTTTGAAACAATCATTTTTGCCAGTATCAGTTGTCTGTTTTACAACAAGCGTCTTACTCCGATTTCTCTCTGATTATAAGGAGTATTGGTCTTGTTTTGTGTTTGCAAGTGTCATCTTCTTTTTGCTAAAAGCGTGCAAGATTTCTTGATTGGAATCTTGGCTGCTCTGATTTATCAGAGCAGAAAGATTGTTATCGATCTTTGTGTTGAATTTTTCTTTTGGTGACTTTTTGTTTGCTTAACAAAATCGCTTTTTATGACCATCTACTTCTTTGTTTCATCAAAGTTGTCGATTGATGCTTTCTTGAAATTGTCTTTTCGATTTTTTTGGTCTTTGTTACCAAAGCTTTCATTGCTGCTTTCGATTGTTAAAAAGCATTTTTTAAACACATTTTTTTTTGTTGATTTTTCATTCATTGTATGGTGTCAACCTACAAATGTGTTTCTTGCTTATTGTTTCAATCGCAAAGTTTCAGTTTTGTTGAGAGCATTTTTGAAAAGACTTTTTTGTTGCTACTTAGAAGAGAACTTTTTGAAAAGTTTTGTTTTGCTTTCTTGAACTTGCTTTTCATTTGGTTTCCTTTTGGTGAGTGAAAGTGCTTTATATTTATCTTGAGTTTTGTTTTTAGTATTTAGACGAAATGAATGGTAGCATCTCATATTCCATCTAGATATTGTAAGTGGCAAAAGAAATTTTGATAAGCAAAGCAACTTTCATTTCTTGTTTTTATAGTAGTTTTCAATCTTGCATCAAGCATATAGTTGTTGCATTAGGATAGATTTGCATCTCTTTAGGCATAAATAGTTTTGTTAACTTTTGAGTGTGAAGTGTGAATTAAAGAAAAAGAAAAGAAAAGTTTGTTTCATTAGAAGTTTCCTTTTGAACCCTGTAGAAATTACTCTTCATCGAAAAACAATGACAAAGTGCACATGCATATAGTTAGGTTTTATTAATTTATTTTGTGTCGAAAAAACACCACTAGTTTCACTTCCATCGTCCTTTGACTTAAAGAACAACCCTTAAAATCAAGCGCTAACTAAAATTCACTAGAACTTTTTCTTTTAAGTTAAATACACCAACAAGTTTAGGATTTTAGGGCCTTGGATAAGGCGAGTGGAGAGTTAACTCTCCAAGGCCATTTAAACGTCAAACATAGGAGTCTGAATAACGAGAGAAAATCCAATAACGTTAGGAAGACCAGGAAAGCTCCGGATCTGGGAGTTAAGCACGAGGGTCTGTGAAAACAGGGAAGAGAGATACCCCCTCTCCTACTTGTTCGAACTTACCTCACGACTGTTACACCTGGCTTCTAAGATGAGTTGGTATCCGTAGTTGCTACTCCTAGGGATCCACATAGGTGGCTGCGGAGGGGAATCCCATGGCACCTGAGGTCGACGTTGTATCACTCTCAACGGTACTACTGGAGGGCACCCTTGTGAAGCTTGGGGTCTTGCACCGGCGCAGGCTGTTGTTAGGAGGTCAGCGTAACTTCCTCTGTTACCTTCGCTGATAGGCCTGGGCCCTCATCATCCCAGACTATCTTCGGAAGGCCCCTTATTTTTCACTTTCTCGTATTTTGGTGTCCGGTCCTAATCACCTGGAGCAAAAATACTTGGAAGTTGTTTGACTGGCTATATCTTTAGGGAATTTATAGTGGGTGCTCTGTGCTCTTAGTTGGCCTAGCTTTAAATTTTTTGAGTCTTTAGTTAGATCTTAAACAAGAAATTCAAAGTGGCTGACCGATCTCCTAGACGGTCTCGAAGACTTCGTGGTCTTTCACCACCGAGTTTGGAGCCTTCTCCGAGAAGGCACAGAGGTAATAATACCGGTGGGTTTCGTCCCACGGCAATTGACGCATCAGGGATTGATCCTCCTCTCGGGGGCATTAGTATTGAAGCAAGGCCTAGTACTTCCGCGGAGCAAGAGAGGAACACTCCAGTTCTTTCTCGAGTTCGCTTACAAGCGGAGGATAATATTGAGGTTGAAGAACTTTCAGAGTCGTTAGCGGCTCCGAATTCTCCACGTTGGGACTTCGATGCATAGACCGTCAAGTCCAGGTTACGCTACGCGCTTACCTTCGATGACCACTACTGGAAGCATGGCTTCTACAAGTGCTACGACTCCCATATCTGTATAAGGGGGTGGAACTATTTCCATCCCCTCCGTCTCTTTATTCGGATCTTTTGCTAGCACGTCTTTTGTTGGGTCTACCTCCATTCCGTCCATGAGTGGAAATTCCCAAACCAATGCTTTTGGTTCTTGATTCTTCTCATTTTGCGCCCATTCACAGGGCATTCCTTCAGCTCCGTTCGGGGCCTCCACGTCCATGATGAGTGGATCGGCTTCGTTCCAAGGTTTTCCATTCGGAAGTTGTCATATACCACATTCCAACCCTACGATAGGATCCATGCCTTTTTCTTCTGTAGGACAAAGCAGCAATCCTTTCCAAGCTTGGAATAACCCTGGGCTTAGTAGTGCCAGAACTGGGAATCCATTTTTCGGCTAATATGGGAATAGGCCGTATACCACAGTTAGTTCATTCCAAAGTATTCCTCCCCTAGCTTCGGCTTGGAAGCCATATCAGGGGTTATGAACTCCTTACAGTCCTTTAGGAGGAAACTTTGCTGGGTATGGTGGATATACGGCGGGAGTTGGTCAAACTCTGAGTTTTGCTGGGTCACAAGGCTTGCCTTTTGGCTCAGCGGGTTCTACTTGTTACTTTGGGCAGCCTGGTGCCTTCCAAAATCTAGGCCAATCTTTTTAGAGCTTTGGGAGTGCCGCTCAGTCAGGGTGGAATCCCCAAGCTCCTCCTAGACTTCTGTTTCTGGCAACGTTGAACTTGCCAGATCTCACTAAGTTAACTAACGACCCAATCAAGTATAATTCGGCCTGGCCTCCGGTCCCAACTAAACTCCCTTCGGATATTCCAAAATTCGAAGGGAAGAGTGGTGAGGACCCGGGTGACCATGTAACCACGTTCCACTTATGGTGCTCATCGAACTCCTTGATCGATGACTCGGTTAGGTTGAGATTATTTCAACGCACCTTGACTGGTAACGCGACCAAGTGGTATATAGAGTTGCCTGGGGGTAGCTTTACATCATTCGCCAACTTAGCTAATATTTTCTTGAACCATTTTTAGTTGCCCGTCTGGTATGATGCCGGAACCGAAGTACTGGGCACTTTTCGTCAGGATAGGGCAACTCACATTTCTGATCATATTCAGGAATGGAGACAGAGAAAGAGACTCATTAAAGCTGAAATCCCTCCGGAGTACTGTCTCGAGTGGTTCTTGAAGTCTTTGATACCTGAGATCTCCAAAGATGTCTCCATGTCTGGGGTCTACTCTGAGGAGCAAGCCATTTTTAGGGCCCAACAATTAGAATTGATCTACTCTCAGTCTGGGATCCTACAAAAGTACTTGCCAGATGCTCCTGGGTCTAAGGTTGACATGGCTAAGCTGAAGCCAGGTCCCCACGCGGATGGTATTGTTGGGTCGGTAGACACGAATACGGTGAACATGTTGAATCAATTGCAGCAGTTGTCTTTACAAATTGCCTCTAACAACCAAGTCCCATCGTCTAACCCTTCGACTTCCCAAACTTCTTCGATTAATGTCGTCCAATCTGATAACCCCAAAGGAAATCAAAATTCCAATGGGAAAAATAAAGGAGGAGGTAAGAAAAAGAACCAGGATGGGAAGCCTGATGCAAATAAATCCGACAATAATGCTGGTGGAGGTAGAAATGAGTCGAAAAAGAAAGTCAAGTTTCCATGCAAGTTGTGCAGTGGATACCATTTAACTCATCTCTACCCCAAGATTCAAGACGCTTAACACTTGTTAGGGCAGCAAGGGACTTCTAGTTTCCAAGCTGTGTTAACCAGCCCTTTTCCCCAAGGGCAACAACTTCTTGCTGGCACGAGTTCAAACCCTGGAACATCCTCAGGGGGCAACCAGGAAGTGGACAAGTCATCAAATTTTTTCATGATGGGTGCTCATGCTAATGTGGCCACACGGTCACGCGATTACGGTGAAGGAGAAACTTCCAAGGGTAAGTCAGTTCCTAAAACTAAAAACCCACTTCATATTGAGTGACCTTCTGTTGAGACTATACCACGGGTATCGAAAGGTTCCGCTAAATGCACGACTATCAACCCTAATATTAGGGAAGCCCAGAATTACTCCATTGTTGAGGATCTGGCTCAGAGTCCATGTGCTATGTCCGCTTTAGAGGTTCTCCAGTTGTGTCCTGCTCAAAGAAGTGCCTTGCTATCGGCAATGGGGGCAGTGGATCCAAGTAATTCCTTAGCTCTCACTTTTGATATGAGTAATTTCAAAAAGAGACTTCCTCATCACATGGCTTTCCAGATAAAGTCTACCTACCAGAAAATGAATATTTTTGCACAGTTATAGATGAGGGAGCTTCCACGTGCGTCATGTCTATGTCATGCTGGAAGGCCATTGGATCACCGTCGGTTGTCCCTTAACCCACCCTCTTGACAGCATTTGATGGTCATTCTCATAGGCCATACGGGATTATCCCGCCTTTCCTATATGTGTTGGAGGGAAGGTCATTAATATTGAGGTAGAAGTCGTAGATGCTAACCTAGACTATAATCTCCTCTTAGGAAGGAACTGGGTATACGAAATGGACGTCGTAGTTTCGACTCTGTTTCATGTCATTTGCTTTCCTCATGAGGGGAAAATCGTTAAGGTTGATCAATTGGATTATTCTCCAGTTGATCCCCGAGCAACTTCGGACTCTTCTGTTCCCTTAGTGGATAATCCCCGTCCGCCTACTAAGAATTTAGGAGTCGGGATGTACTCTTCACTGATGGGTATGTTTGATCTTCCCCCTCCTACGGCTAGAATAGATACAATTTCATCCTCCAGGGACCCTTTATGGAGAGAGTTTGTTCAAACTCCTTATTCTTCAGATCCTGGAACCTTACCTTCATCTGTGACCACATCGGATGATGATAAGGCAGGTGGAATAGAATCTTTTATGTCTGTAGTAGAACCTAGATGTGAATCTATCTATAGCTCTGCAAACAACCATTCTACTCCCTCCTTTGGGAAAGAGATAGATGGTGATGTGGCTCATTCTCGGACCCTTGATTCCACTTATGCATCGGATTGCTCGGACATTGTTTTTCCATCGGATGAAGCCATATTCGAAGCAATGACGGCTGTAAATCGACTTTTGGAAGATTTACATCGTCGGTCATATTTTTATTCCCCTGTGCATGAGGTCGAATCTTGGTCCTCGAGTCCAACTAGTGATGTTTGTATGGTCCCTTTGGCTCCAACACAGTTATTTGCCGAAGGAAGTATATTGATTGGTTCGATCATAGTACCTATAAACATCTCTAGGAGTGAGTTGGCGGAGCCCCCTGACGGGCTCTACCTAAAGAAGTGCTTTGCTTAAGTAGGAGTTAGGCAATGGCTTCTTTGTATATTATGTATATTTGTACATATATTATCGAGAGTTTTGTGATGTCAACACTTTTTGGTCTGCTATTGTAGGTGTTGATGGATGACTTGGTCTATTTTGGGTTCGCCGATGGTGCTAATCAGCACACTCGGAATCTCGCTTCTGCAACTTGGGTACTTTATTATCCAACTGATCAATTGATGGTATCAAGAGGCATATGCATTGGTCCTGCTTTGAATAATATGGCTGAGTATACTACCGTTATTAATTTACTATCCGAGGAAATCTCTTATGAGATCGACTCGTTGGTTGTTTATCTCGATTCTCAATTGATAGTGTCTCAATTAAATAACATTTATCGGGTAAGGGATCCATGTTTATATCGCCAGTATTTAAGAGTGAGGTTGTTGCAAAGATCATTTGTTTATATTTAATTATTTGCACATTCCAAGATCTCCTAATTGGTTAGCTGATTCTATCGCTAATCAAGCATTAGACTGGCACATCAATCATTCATCATAATAAAATCAAAGCATCAAAAAGTCAAACTGTATATATATATATATATATATATATATATATTATATATATATAATATATATATATATATATATATATATATATATATCTCATCATCATAAAAGTATCTCGAGTGTACATATGTTGTCCAAAAATATACAAAATTGGGACTCAAATGCCCATAATCATGTTCGGCATATCTAATGCCCCGGCTCAGGATGACCGGCCAAGTAGGTAACTATCGCGTTGGCTAAACGCCGAAAAGTGTGAACCTAGTCACGTGGCATCCCAACCACATGACGCTGCATATCCTCTGGAAGGTCCTCTATAGCATCCATCGGTACTTGACAGCTCAGTCTCGTCGGGTGTCGCTGGACTTTGTGTAGAGTCCGCTCCGTCTCAGCAGCCGCCTCTTCGGCTCCTCGGCCGCATCGTCTGTGCCACGGGAATCCATCTGGTCGTACTGGCCCAATGTCTGGATCATTATCAATATATAATTCATTTGAATCTCATCAAAAATATTTTTCAAAATGCATCATTATATTTGAAAAATCCAAAAAAATCATAAAATCAAAAATCCTTACCGATCTCGCCCCATGCTGCGTTTGGCGGTAATGCTAGGTCAGGATCTCCTCGGAAGTCCAGCCCAGCATACGGGTAGTCGTCTACGGCGATGATCTGTTGATCCCACCAGGTGAAGAAGTCATCGTCAAAAGCAGTCCTAGGAACCTCCCCATCCCCCAGATGTTTCATCAAATCAGCCCACTGGCCCATGCGTGGATCGCGTGGGGTGCTGATGGAAACTACTACCTTGGGGCGGAGTGTGGGAATCCTCTTGAAGAAGAAAGTGCACAAGATAGTCCCGTAGCCGAAGTTCTTGGTCTGTCCCCTCTTAATGGAAGTGAGCTGGCTCTTCATGCTGGCCAGAAGAGGAGTACACCAGTCAAACACTGTAGTGAGACAATCCACTGCCACGCTCATGGTGAGCCATGATGCCTAAGGCAGAGAGGACGATCCATTCACTCGAGCTATGGTGAACAGGATGATCCTTAGCGATAAACTTGCTACGTGTGAAATCGAGATTTGGCTCCCAACTTTCTTGGGATGTCCTGGGCAGTATATCTATACATAGTCCTCTATGGTGAGGCTACTCTGCGTCCTGCCCTGGGACTGTACTACCTCTCCCCTTCGGGAAAGGCCCGTGATAAAATATATATCCTCCATTTCCACTCTCAGTGGCATTTGATCAATCATGAAGGCTTCCTCTTCGACATCCCAATAGTCAATGAGCATCTCAAGCAGTCGTACATTGGCTTTCATGTTCGGCAATTTGAAGAATTTGAGCAAGCCGCATCCTCGTAAAGCATCCAAGGCTTGAGGATCATTCATAACTTCATTATCAACCGCTGCATGTTCTCTTTCACGCCATGTGATCGGCATCCTGAGAAAAAATTGAGTTTCAACCGTTAGTTTTTGATTAAAATTAGCTCACGGCGTATACGTGGGTTACGGTATACACAGTCGCGTATAAGGCCCGCATGTACGCGGGTTTCATATTATCAACCCGCGTATACGCCGCGATGAAATTTTGAACAATAGTTCAACGGTGAAACATCAATGGAAAATCCTAAAACTAGTCACAATGAATTGCAAGCTAAGTATAAGAGTTACCTTGAAGATTTTGAAGAATTTGAACGGTCGAGTTTGGCACACGGGAAATTTGCTCCTTTGGCTCCAAATATTTGCTCTCCAACTCAATTGGTAAAAATGGTGAGTCCAAAATCCCTTTTATAAGTTTTGAAAATGAAAAACTTTTTCAGAATTTTATTTTGTTTGGCCTCATGTGACATTTAACTTGGGAGCTTGGAATGTCGAGATTGGTTTGTTTTTAAGGACATTTTGGACATTTTCGACTTTTTCGAGACGGTTCCATGATTGCTGACCCGTCATGGCAGGTATTGGTTTTTTACTGGCATATAGGTTAGGGACATCATTTTTCCGTTGCATCATGCATACTAGCCTCCATCTGTCGATACATCTGCCATAGGGTTGATCCCATCGTGTTATGGTTCGTAAGCCATCTTCACTCGCTGATTTTTAAATCATGATACGATGGTAGAGCCATCCTTTACATGGGCATCGTAGTTAGCACCTCACTGACATTTGTTGCCCATGCTTCTTCAATTTGAGTATGGTCGGGAGTCCTCTGTAGTCTCTCCATGACTTATGCGTTGAAGACTCATTCCTCTTAGCTTCTTCGCTTTGTTCTGGCCTTATACCCTAGAGGCTCCTTTGTGTTGAGTTGTACTACTACATTGCATGTTGACCATTTGCACCTTTTGGCCTAGAGCCAGCTTCACTTGGACTCGTGTTTAAGCCAACTTTTGACCCTGACGACTGCAAAATCAACCTTGCATACCTTTGACTTCTGCAACTTGACACACCTTGACCCATGGAAGGAACATACCTTTGAGTGTCACTAACAAGTTTTTGCCTCCCTGCATTGAGCATAGGAATGTTCCACTCCCAAGAACTAGATCATCTATTTCATCGACACTCGTTCTTTCCACTATACCATAGCATTCTTTTATTCTTTTTCGAGCTTAACAGAAAAAGACAACAAAATTAAATATTCCAAAAAGAGCGAGAACGGGACAATATTTCCATTTATTATTGGCAGCTAGAGTTAGTCATGTTGCCCTTGAACAAAGCACTCAAAACAAAGTCTCCTCCGTGTGGGTGGGATTTAGTTTGACTTAGGTACGCCTTAACCTTGTTATTGAGTCAGTTCTCCCCCGATTGGTTATCTCTTCCAATCATATGGAGGGTTCGTTCGTGCCTCCTGCATGACGAACTTATACGGATTCATCATATGCTACCATATAGTCACATTGAGTCGTGCTTTTGTTCAAGGGAAGTTAGCCTGAGTCGGCCTCTCTGTGATGTCTCTTGACTCATTTTTCAGTCGGCCATCCTGGTTGTCAGTGTCATGTCTATCATCACATCAGTTATATTGGTCCTTTACTCGTGCCAGTTTGAGAAAGGTCTCCATTGACTTCTTGCTGGCGGGTCTTGCCTTATCGACGACGACAATCTTGCTCTGAGGACATGGGGGGCCCCCGGGCAGAGCTGCACCCTGGCCCTATTTTCATTATTGATAGGTTACCTTGTGCTCAGCATTGATCAGTATCATGGGTCTTTGACTGAGTGGTTTCCCTTATGTTCGACGTCAGCTTACATTATCACACATTTGGATTCGTGCAGTACCTTGGTTTCCATTTGACCCTATTGGTGGATACCTCGCCTCTGTGTCAGCTTTCTTTATTGGTTGGTTCAAAGGGTTTCTGTCATGCGCTAGCCATATCTTGTGTATGCCGGAAACGTACTTCGGTTCGGTTACTACATCTTTTCGTTCGATTCCTTCCACATTATTGGCCTACGGGTTACACTCACGCTATATTGATGAAGGATACCTTAATGCCTTCCTTCTAGCAGATCTTTCCCTAGCGACTCTGACTCATTGCTCTGGGGCAAAGATCTAGAGTCCATTTGGAAGTACCTTGGGGTTTGCAGTCATTAGTGGCAGATCCTTCGCTATCGACAGTGGGAAACC
>APFE030042379.1:6119-81119 GCA_000404065.3 Pinus taeda | reverse complement strand
GCTTGACCCAAGTTCAGCGTTAGTTAGCCAAACAAATCCCTACACTACTGACGCTTTTGGCATCAACCCGTGGACCGTGGGCTAAAGTCTCACCCGGAGCAATATGGGGGGATGTTGGAACCAAGTTTCTGCACCCTTGAGATGGATTTGATCTTGTTTTATTCCAACTATACCTACCTTCGTGTAGGTTTCTTATCCCTCTGTTCTACCCTTTAGTACCTTGGCAAAATGTTACAATCAGATTCTACGTAGCCCTAACCAAGGGCTGATATTCTTTTGCGCTGCTAGGGCAGGGAATTGTGATATTTCCCAAACTACGCTAAGTATCTTACTTATATTATTAAGAATTCTTAGTTAGCTTTGCGTAAATAGATGTTCTTACTTGCGTTCACTTAACCAACACAATTATACACATTCGCGCATCATATAAGCATTAGGAGTGATATTCATACCCAATATAACAGATGCATAAACGGGAAATAATGATGCGAAAATTATATAATACTTTTCTTTATTGATAGCTCCATATGATTACAGACTCAACTCACCCTGTGCACTCAACTGCAGGGGTCCGCACACTCATATGCGGACTTCCAGGCCCTTGTGCACTCAGCTGTAGAGCCTATTCCTACGCTACAACCCAAAACTTAGACATCTACTCAGAGCTATCTCTCATACATCATATCATCATTCATGTTGTATCTATCAATCTACTTAGAGCTTTGCTCTATTTATACAATCCCATGGTTTGTGGACCATGGATAGATCTTTTTACAACCGACATTACATTATCACAATAAGGGTGAACAACCCTATGACTCTTTAACAACTACGTGCTCCACCACCACAAAATGTGGAGTCTTTACATTAGGATTACACAATTGGACCAAAATATAATCTCCCAAACTACCCTTGGGGGATCCCGCGCCCAACAGGCCCCCAACACAAACATCGTGACTCACCCTTGAGCCACTCTATAGATGCGGAGATCTTAGCGCGAAGACCTCCTAGCTCTATTTGGATCATCGCAACATCGAGAGTGCACTGAGCAGCTTCCTGTTGGAGTTCTTCCACGCGTTGTTCGGTGACTGTTACTGAACTGCTGCTCTGAATATTCTATTGAGCTGCCTACAGTTTCACCAGATTCCCTTCAATGGAGGCTGTGATTATGTAAGATCATCAATCCATGATTGTAGGCATGCTTTTAAGACTGCTTCCTTATGCCAAGCGGCATCCATCTATTCCTTGAGCCCCTTTGCCTCCTGCATCTGTGCAAGCCTCTATGTAAGGGAAACCATCTGTGTGGTGCCTTTTATCTCGTCATACCTCTGATGTAGCTCGCACGCCTCTGTCTTGAGGTAATCTACATTCAGGTCCTCCTATAGGGTGGTTAGGACCTCGAATAATTGTTCGAACAACTCCATGTAGTCTGCCACTGCACTGTCAGCCGTCGCCATTGTTGTTGTAACAGTGGTAGTGTACTATTTCATGATCTTTGGTGGAGTTGAAGGCTGAGCCTTCAACTGCAGTTCTGCAATCTGCAGGTTCAGCTCTAGTTGAACCCTGGCCATCTTTACTTGTGCGTCACGCACCCCTGTGGATAACTTATAGACACGCACCTCCAATGGTTCTTGTGCCTGAATGTCCAACTTTGGGACCATCTTGCAGGCTTCCTCTACGACCTAAATTATTTGTTTGTTCTGCTCCACTGCCTTGTTGCACTATAGGCCCAACTACTTAATGCTGATGCGCTACTTGCTTATTACCTATAGAGTGCAACTCTCCCTAGCCCAATGTTCTACGGTGACTCCATCCTGTAGGAGGCAGAGAATCGCCCAAGGGAGTGCGCCCATGTTCAACCCTACCCCTTTTGAACTTCTCACCATGGATCTATCAGCTTCCTTCTCTGTAGTAAGTGCCCCATATGGTAGCACTATCATGTCAGTCACCTTGTGTGCAACATCTCCTCAGTAGCTAAAGTGTCGATCGTGAGACTAGTGGACACTGTGCTAGCCTATGGAGTGTGAACCTGCAACTCCTGTAACTTTGTTCGAAGAGCCCCCAATACTAGCTATTGTTTTTCTTCAAATTGTTGGAGGGTCTCTGCAGTGACATCCCTCACCGTTTCTCCAATGTCATGCAAATCCCCCTCGGTGAGAGTGATTGGGTCAAAACACGTCTTTGATGCCTTTGTCTTATTTCTTGGCACCACCTGCTCTCACCGTCACAAACGCTTGAGTTGGGTGGACACCATCTGTGGATCTGCGCCACCTTGTTCGGACCCTATTTCTGCCTCAGTGCTGGGAAAAGGTGACCTCTATCATTCGCACTCTTCTTCTCTTGTTTCCTTCTGTTGTTCAGCCAATTTCACAACGTCGATCACTGCCTGGGCCTTAGCCTCTGCTTCCTCTTTCCTACGTTTCTTTTCCAACTATGCCATCCAAAGCCTTGTCTCTTCCTTCTTACGTTGCATGACGGACTTGTCCATTTCCACTGTAGAGCTAGCTGGAGTGCACCACTCCAACGACCAAGACTCAAGGATTACTAAAATGACATCGTCAGTTGCTAGGTACAGTAGGTTGCGCCATGTCTTTGTAGGGTCCTTCCACACCCTGATAAAAACATGGTGGAAATCCACTTTGAACTCTACAATGCTCTGTAGAATGGCGTATACTATGGGTGACAATCACGGCTTGCGATTTATCCCCATTCAAATATTCATCTCCATTAGTATCCAAAATATCTTGCTTTCTCTGATACACTACATGTCCCTGGTCACCCACAATAAAGCCTACCTCGTTGCCTCTAGAAGGTCTGGTGCGACTGAAGGGAACTGGCTGTCTTCGGGAAACTCCCATGCCATGAGTACGATTGACAAAAAGACACACGCATAATGAATCATTATTCCCTACTCCTATGCCTCACGATAGTTCGCAAGGAACTCACTACATAGATAGTTCACCTAGTTGAACTTGACTCCTTCTGCACATTGGGCTACTGGTACAACCACAAGCGCGAGCCCCTCATTCGTGCGACACTTCCGCTCACCTTCCCTGTCAAGATTTAGGTTACGACCTTGACTTCAGGGTTGTTAATGCTAGAGATAGTGTATCCTCACTTATTCTTCTCCAACATGAACCTCTTCTTCATTGCTTCCAGGAGGGCCAACTCACCACCTTTTCCTTCAAAAATATTGGCTAGATCCTCTGTGGAGTAAGGCGACCGTTGGATTCAAATGGATCAAATGGTCTCTGATGGGAATGGGCTCCTCCAGCGACAAACACCCATCATGCACCAATCAGAGTAGCTTCCTGATGATGAAGATAGTTACTGGGGCGTAGTGGTAATGCGACACCCAGAGCAGGTTAAGAAACCTGCCTTCCTCTACACCTTTGAGCCATGTGCATGACTCCAATTGAATTGTTCTAGTAGTCTCATCAATCCTCTAGCACATTATCTTTATAGTCTCTAAATGTGGGAACTTCTCGTGGTCTGTGAGTTCCCAATATTCAAACTTCAACACAAGAACCCGCCCCAAGTGCAGTCCCTCAAAAACAAGATCGTCTAGGAGAAACAGAGTTTGTAAAGAGCTCTTACTCTCATCTATGTCCTTCGGCACCTTGATTTTACCCTTGCGTGGAGGAACATATTCAAGTAACCAGATAATAGGGTCCATTCCCTGGGTTTCAACTTCCATCTCTACATCCTCCTCCTCCACCAAGATTTATTCATACTCCTCCTCATTGGCCTCTAGATTAATGGCCTTCCCCTTTTCCTGCAAGGTGAGCTTGGTCCTTAGTGGATTTCTGGGCAAGACACACACCGGGATCATGGCCTACTTATCCTTCTTAGGTCACAATGTTCTAGGTGATTTGGGGACCTCAACTATTGCTCTGATGCTCTCTGGGGCTTCCACTTTTGCAATTTCCAACACAACTTCCTCGAGTGTCAACATCATGCTAGTCAAGAGGTCCTGCATCTCCTTCGATAATGTTTCAAACACAGAACCTCCTCTCAAGGCCTCAAAGTTTGAAAGGTCCATACACATTTGATAGCGCAACATCTTAGTTCTCAAAATGCCAAGTTTTTTTTGCTGGATGACCACTTGTAATTTATATGGCCTTTTGAATTTGAATTCGACTGTTCCCCCCAACATTCAGCCGATTAATGCTAGATTGGTGGCATATTTTCAAGAGTCTAAGCCATAAAGTTCACCTTAAATGCTTGCCACCCACTCCATTTGGCCTCAAACCAGCCATCAAATCGTGAATAATGAATTTAACAGTCACTTTCTAGTAGATCTACGTGAGAGCACAACTATCTTCATGCTGTCACTGACCTTGTGACACTTCACTGCTTCGCATAGTCCTGATGTCACGTATCTCTCGAGCAGTGTAGTTTATAGTGTTATGCCTTCTTTCATCTACCTAGAGCACTAAGATTGTGCTTCTGTTGACTATTCAGATGGCCGGGCCACCTGTGTATGGCTTCAAATGACAGCCATTCACTTTTCCTGAGAAGGGATCTCTATTCAAGTTAACCAACTCGACTGCACCACCATCAGTAATCTCCTTAATAACGTACAGCCCCAACCAATGCATTCTAAGTTTCCCTGGAAATTTATCAAATTTACAGCCATATAATAGCATCAATTCATTCACCTTAAAGGTGCACAACTTAATATGTCAATCGTGCCATGCCTTTTTGCGTTGCTTTTGGACCTGTTGGTGAAATCCAGCGAAATATTTTTCTTCTTCCAACTCATCCAACTATGCAAGCCTCTCTTCCAGGGCTCTGCGATCCATCATACCTGTGAGTGTTGCTATGCGCAAATTAGGCATGATGTATTCCATAGGCATCACTGCTTCAACAGTATACCAACCTAAAGGGTGTCTGTCTCGTTAGCTTCTTGCACGTTGTCCGATAAGCCCATAATACTACAGGTATGCGTAGGTCCCAATCACTTCGCTGAGCATTGCATACCTTGGTCAGTGCGGTCTCGAGTACTTTATTGAATGCCTCCACTATCTTGTTAACCTATGGGCGATAAGGTGTGCTACTTTCATGATACACCTGAAATTATTCTACCAGTGCGCTCATCATTTTGTTCAGAAAATGCATACCACAATCACATATCAAGATCTTTGGATAGCTAAATCGCCTCAGTACATGTTCAAATAGAAACTTCACAGTAGTTTCACCCATGTAATCCTTCAATAGCTGCACTTCTGCCCAACGAGTCAAGTATTATGTCGCAGTGATAAAATACCCCGCGCCTATCTTTCCCTCGGGATGAATAGATCCTACAAAATCTATTGCCCACTTTTCAAATTTTTACAACATCATTTGTGTATTCAAAGGAATTTCATCCCTCCGCGATGGCCTACCTGTTCTTTAACATATGTCGTACACCTTACAATATGCTTTTGAATCTTGATGAAGGGTTGGCCACCACAACCTTGTAGGTAGAATATTTTGGGTGGTTTCTCTCTCTGCATAGTGCCCTCCTACGAGGATTCTGCTTTGTTCAAGATTAGGTGCATACTTTCACAGTATTTCATCATTCCCCATCTTGTATAGATGCCTAGCAATGATGGAGAAATCTACCACACGCAACACTAATTCCTTCTTTTGCTGGATAGAGTATCCTTCTGGTGTAGTTCCAGTTCTTAAGAAGTGTATTATATCTTAGAAATGTCCATCCGTAATGCGCACAACAAAGAGTTATGCATTAGGTAATCCCTCCTCCAAATTAGTGGGCTCCTCCCCTATCTCAATGCACGACAAGTGGTCTGGTCCCGCGCTCAATCATCCAGGCTTCACAAAAACTTCAAAATCATATTCCTGGAACAATAATAGCCACCTATAGATGCACCCCCCCCAACACAGGCTTATTGATTAGGTACCTCAGCGCGAAGTATAGGTGCACCTGCTCAGGTTGGGGCTTTTCTCCATAGGCCTGCATCCATGTGCACAGAGTATTATACCCATCATAATTTCCCATCAGTCACATCTTAGGCTTCCCAAATCACACTCACATCATTTTCCTACATTCGCGCCAATCATCAAAACTTTCCTTGTGCCTACCCCACCATCTTGCAATCGTAGCGTGTAGTACTTATTCCAAGGCCTAGAAGCATTTATTTTTTGGCACCTCCCTTTCAAATGCATCCAAAAATATATCTACCTCATTCATTCTATCATAAAGAGGCATATTTCTTACCTCTAACAATACGCAGCGCAGTGACCTGGTCATATATTGCAATTTAGCGTAGTTACTCCATGTAACTGATTATGCTGACATTCTATTTATTTGTCAGAGTTTGAAGTGTAGGAGCTCTCCCGCTCCCATGTAATCCACCCATTCGTGGTGGGATTTAGCTAGTCTTGGTCTTACACTGTTATCTTATAGATGCAGTCCAAGTCATCATCACTCTCATAGTCACGGACTGGCTCCGTATAGCACGATCCTTTAGCAAGATCTAGGGGTATTATTATGCACAATAATTTCTTCTCAAAGATCATCTTTTGTTTCTTCAAATTGATTACCCCGCTCATATCAGTAGCCCAGTCAATTCCCAATAGCATCGGGTATGGATTGTTGTCATCAACAATCTCTATTACTTCAAAATCTGCCAGTGCACTCGCTCCCTCAATATCCACGGTTATTCCCTACAGCTACCCCATGGGTGTTATTTTTTGTTGATTCACCATCCTTAGCTGAATTGGAGACCATTAGAGTGTAGGTATCCCCATGCACTCCCATGTTTGCTTCGGTAGAACGTTCACATCTAATCCCAAATCTAGAATGACTTGATCCATCTCGTATTCTCCAATCTGCATGGTGAGTCTCATTTCACGTCCCATTCTTGTTTTATGCTGTCAAATCTTGCGAACTACACATGGTCCCAACACATCTATTGATAAGTTCCTGTAACCCTTTCATATCCTTATTGTCATGCAATAACTTCATACGGGTTTCGAGGAAAGTAGTGAGCATAGATGGGTCCTTCTCCAGCTCAGGCTTATCCTTGCTTCCTAAAGTGGAGGCCTTAGCGAAGCTCTTCTTATCTTCCATGAAAGTTTCTCGAGAACGCCCCAAATTGAACTCAACCTCTTTCGTCAGGCCTTTGCGAACCCATGCACTTTCTTCCAACTGTTTTCCCTTGTCATCTCCTATCACGATTCCACTCTGGAGCACTATATTTACGTTTGGATGTTCCTCACATGGCTCAGATCTCATCATCTACAGGTTCTAAGTCAGGAGAGGTGGTATCGCTCCTTTGTCACATATCCTGGCTATCAGTGTAGGACAATCTTCTGTCTCATGATCAAACAATGTGCAATACTTTCATGACGGGCGTGTTGGATTAGTGCAATCATGGGCATAATGTCCTAGCCCTCTGCAATTGTAGCAAATCAACTATTCGCGACCTTTACCAGGTCCTTCTCCTCCTCGGCCTCATCCATGCCCCTAAAATCTTATCTGCACCATCCTTGTATTTTTGTCAAGGGGGCGCGTTTCAGCCTAAACCCTGTAGGTGGGAGTTCTATCCATCATCAATCCATAGCTCCTGCAAGTGCGCTTGTCATGTCCCACCGATCTGCAAAAGTTTCAAAACAACTATTGTGGAGTTTGTGTATACTTTTGTAACAGGTGGCAGCTATCCATGGCATGTTTTTTAGCTATTTGACAGATAACGCACCGCAAAGCAGGCACCATGCTAGGTCCTACTTAAGTTTCCAGCCTTAAAGTCATTGGTCCTCCTCCTGCAAGGTAATTTGTGAAGACCAAGAAGTGGTCTTTGTCATGACACCGACTATTGTATTTCACGCACCATACTTCTTCGCGTACCTCTGGTCAAACCGTCCTATCCTACTTAAAGCTTTGCATCTCAAGGCACAAATTCTTCAGCTACATGTGGATCTGTTAAACTCCTACACATTGGGGTCTCATGTACTCTCATGGAAATCTCCAAGGTCTCTACCTGAGTTGTTATCTTCTGCTACAATAACACACTCCTTAAATTTGGTAGTAGCAAAGCCACAAACCATTCGTGATGATGTCCATCTATCAAATTCATGTTGGCTTCATAGATCATACATTTCAGCCTCTGATCTAGTTCCCAAGGCGTCTCACCTAGTAGCATCATGATATCTTTGAACCCCACAATCAACTGTGCTTTAGATTTAGGCCTGCTAAATTCCCTATTCAATGTTGTTTGGATGTCTGCTATTCTAGCATTCGAGTTATCACTGGAGTACTTAATATACCAGGTTAGTGCATGATCTTACGTAGCACTAACCAGTGTTGCCTTCTTTATGTTATCATCTGTAACACCTTGAGCTTCCCATACAGACCTCACAATGAACCAGAATTGGTCCAGGTCCTCATTTCCCAGGCCTTTGAACAAAGGCAACTTCACTGTGTTTACCATACTGAATCACAGTGGTGGAGGAGGTGGTACGGGTGAAGTTGGAGGTGATGGTGGTGAAGATGGAGGTGGTGTGGGCGAAGATGGTATTCTTTGAAATCCCTATCTTATCAATTGAATGGCACTTCGCAGAGAGACCTTCGCTATCCCCTCTTCATCCCTTCACAGGTGGTGAAATCAAGAGGTTATACTCTAGATCCTTCTTCCCTTCATTTCTGTAACATTTTCCACTTTGCGTAGTCCCAAACATCAAGGTAACTGCATAACCTGTTTTTCACACAACAACATTTTAATCCAAGTGTTTAGAGATTTTACATACTTACCTCGTTGTCCTTTGAAAAAGCATTGCTCTGCCTCGCTATAGCTGATTGAGATGTCGATCGTGAACTCAGTAACAAATCCTCCTATAATACAATCGAGCCAATGCTCAACAGTGCGCATGATCTTATCCTCTAATGCTTCCAACCTTCGCACTAGCTCTGGGCTCCACACAGTACGACTGTCAAATTTCCACCTTCCTTGGCTATCTGCTAGCTTCACGATCCACTCGTATAGCTCAGTAGGGAAAGAGGCAAAAAAGATTTCATGGATCTTCGTATATAGTTATTGGTCCAACCACTGTTCTTTTGACAGTCGTGGGTTTCTGTTCTCCTACGCCACAAACTCGTGAATCCTTTTATCCAACAAGCCTTCGATTTCTTTCTTAGTTGCATTTTAGTGATATGACATCACACATCTCTCATGTAGATTTTGGTCTCGACAACGGAACCATTTGTTGTCTTGTGGGGACCTAACCCAAGTTCAACATTAGCTATCCAAACAAATCCCTACACTATTGGCCCTTTCAGCATCAACCCGCGGAGTGTGGAGTGAAGTCTCACCCGAAGCAGTACGATGTGATGTCGCTTTATTCCAACTATACATGCCTTCGCATAGGTTTCTTATTGTTCTGTTCTACCCTTCAGTACCTTCGCTAAATGTTACAAACGGCTTCCGCGTAGCCCTAACCAAGGGCTGATATGCTTTCACGCTGCTAGGGCTGTGAACTGTGATATTTCCAAAACTACACTAAGTATCTTACTTATCTTATTAACATATCTTAGTTAGCTTTGTGTAAATAGATGTTCTTACTTGTGTTCACTTAACCAACACTGTTATACACATTCACGCATCATATAAACATTGGAAGTGAAATTCGTACCCAATATAACAGATGCATAAATAGGAAATCAAGGCACGCAAATTATAGAATACTTCTCTTTATTGGTAATTCAAGATGATTACAGACTCGACTCACCTTGCGCACTTAGCTATAGGGGTCCACGCACTCAGCGGTGGACTTCTAGGCCTTTGCACACTTAGTTGTAGAGACTCTTCCTATGCTAAGACCCAAAACTTAGACTTCTACTTAGAGCTATCTTTCATACATCATATCATCATTCATGTTGTATCTATCTATCTACTTAGAGCTTTGCTCTATTTATACAATCCCATGGTCCGTGGACCATGGGTAGATATTTTCACAATGGACATCACATTATCACAATAAGGGTAGACAACCTATGACTCTTTAACAACTACACACTCCACAACCACAAAATGCGGAGTCTTTACATTAGGATTACAAAATTGGACCAAAATATGGGCTTTAAGCCCCAAAACTTCCCTTGGGGGATCCTGTGCCCAACATATTGTATATAATATATATATATATATATATATATATATATATATAGTATATTATATATATATATATATAGATATAGATATGATAGATCATCATAAGGATCATCATAAGTTAACATTCATAAAATAACATTGCAATTTGGAAACATGACATGAGTCTCTTTATTAATTCAAAGCAGCAAGAATAGGTGAAGCTACAACTTGATCCTAACCAAAGGTACCGATGAAACCTTCCTCTTAATCCATCCATCTCGAACCATCGAAGGCTTACTCTCTAACATGTGCAAGAAGATTCTAGATAATAAGACTGGCCATCTATGCAAGGAAACAAGGGTTTCCTAGAGACTCGGAGTGCAAGAGGCATGGGAAAAATGCAGACCTAATCTGGGGAAATTTGGGTATAATATGGACAACTCTCATTAGGAATGAATTAGGCCTACCGAAGGGGATGTATATATTCCACCTAAAACTAGTTAATTCGGTTAGTCTATAGTTTCCTATAGGTGGGCTTTCTATAAAACCCATAAACCTCATCCGAAAAATAGCTTTTTATATATTTTTTCAAATTTTAAAAAAGTGTATGTGGGTATAGTTCATGAAAGTTGTGTATTTATGCACTTTTATAGTGGCCAAAATTGTGTATACATTTTGAAAAACATTTTTTTGAAATAAGGGCATATCTGCAATGGGAAATGGATCTACCCAGGCCATATAAGAGCATCTGATCTATAAGAGTGATGAAAGACATTATCATACATTTGGAGATTGACACTAGTTGGAGGACCAACACTATAGTGAAACTCATTCCTATTAGAAAATTTGAGAACTCGTGGGGGGGGAGAGGGGGAGGTGAATCAGTAGTGTGCCTTATGATATATTTTTACTAATTTTATCTTTTCTTCTCACAAACACAAATTCATACATAAATGAACTAGAAGAACATTAGTAGATCAAAACATAAGCATGTCAATCATATGAGAAGAATGCATAAGAATAAATATATGACCATCAAAGCACAACAACGCAAATCATCAACACATGAGACACAAGATTTAAGGTGGAAGCCACAAGGGTGAAAATCACTATTGGTAGATAGTCTTCATCATTATCTCTTCTATTATGTAAAATGATTTTATGTTTGATTCATTGGACACTACTAGTGTGTAAGACACCACTTTCTAATCATGCAAGCTGCTACTTGCTCCATACAACAACCTATATGAAATTTCTAGCCTACCATATGTAGGAAGCCACCACTCCCTCATATTTGTAGGCCACTACCTGCTAGAAGTAATAAATCCTAATAAGTCTTGCAAAACCACCACTAGACTATCCATCCACCACTTGCATGTTCTTAGGACACTACATGAAGGATGCCACTACACCCTGAATATGAAATCCACCACTTTCTCATTGAAATCCCCAACCTTTAGCACATCTCATGGACCTTATTTATATATTTTCACACTATGGACCATCATACAATAAACTTACCAAAAATTAAACCAAACACCTACAAAACAATCCATAATGTACATATAAAAGCCTTGCAACACACTGAATCACAATCAATCCATATGCTCATAAATCTAACCCTAAATACAAGCTCTCCAACACAATATCTGCAACACAACCTCAAAAAATGCAACAACCCATTAGCTGAATACAATCCACACAACTAAATAAAAATCCTGCAAAAAATCACCAAACTTCATGCATCTGCTACACAATCTCAAGCAAAATACGTTCAATGAAAACAAACTTTGTAGCAACACATAATAGCAATATTATATACAAACTCATCCATAATAAAAACCCATGCAACCATACAAAACTCGTATACTAAATCCACAATAAAATTATCTTCAATAAAACCCCTCCAACACTAATGCATCAGCAAAATAAAATCTAATTTGAAAACACAGCAGCTACAACAATAATCCTCCTCCCCATATTAGTAGTAAATGGAAGCCACAATATGAACATAAATATATAAGACATATGGATCTATTATATCTCCTTCATCCTCTGAAAAATGTGCTCCAATAATAAGCTTTGAGTTTCTCTCTAACTCTACAAACTTGTAGCACATATTCTGTCTCAATCCGGCTATTTATTCTTCACGCTCTGGGATTTTATAATTGATGGAAGTTTCAATCAATATCCGTCACTAAAACTCCTCATCTTTGACTTAATCACCTTCTAGATGGTGGTTAAACATTTCCAACCTTTTTAATTAAATATCTCAAACAAAACCATCATAAAAACCAATAAAAATACTTGAGGTGCGTGCATAATCTGCTGAAAATACACCTATAGGCATAGCCACTAGGATGACTACTAGCTCCCAATGATTATAGTTTCTACCTTTCCATTGGCCTCCCAGTGGCTGAGAACCTATATTCTCTATGTTCAGGTCTAAATCCTGAGGGTTGTAACTTAATTCAGGAAAAACCTTCTCTTCTCAATCTAAAACTTTGACACACACTTCCCCATCCTTTGGAGCACCTGTGCAACCTCCTACGACTCCTCTAGACCTTTTCAAACCTCTAGAAACACCTCTGTATCATCAAGGATATCATCAGAAGTACCAAACATCTATGTATCAAGTCAAGGAAATGGAGGCCTCATTGGCCAAACACCTCTACATGGAAGTCATGGTTGGCCCAACACGTCTACATAGATTAAAAAATAACTGATAACTCCTCTTTAGCTAACCCCAAATCATGAGGACCACCATGATCAGGTTAACATTATTGTTGAAAAAACAATGTTGTGTCCTTGTTGACATCAATTCCAACACTACAATTGCAACACTCTAAACATTAATATGTTAAATAATGTGAAAATTTTGAAAGATCTAGTGGTGGATTCACACCAACATGTGTACTTGTTAACTAGTGTGGTGCGAGCCAATACTATTTACATGTGGTGTGCATAAACCTAGTGACCTTTCTGGCTCAATCACTTGAAAGGTCAGATGGGTGTCACTAAGGTTTATACAACGAAAGTTAAAAATGCGATCACGAGTTTTATCATGTGAACCTACAACTAATCCTCAAAGGGTGTTGACCCAAGGATCAAGGTGTCGATTACAGCTAAGCATGGAAAATGAGGCCATCACTCCATCATATGGTCCCATCAAGCTAGACCTAATGGGTCACAGTGTAAGGTTGAAGGTAATGAATATATTATTATGCCTTGGATAGTGATCATCACATTTTAGCCCATGTAAATAGTGGACTATATCAAATTGTATATATATGCCAACCCTCAACTTAGTTTTGGTATGGAACATTGATTGAATATCATTCTCTTAAGATTTTCCTATTTCATTTTTTCTTTCTCTCAGGGCAAGTTTTGTTCGGTAACATTGGTAGATTTGGTTTTCCGAGACAATGGTAGACATTTTTGTAATGAAGCCATGATGCATATGGACTATCAAGCTATGACCCAAAGTCCTGCAAACATCAGTTAGTAAAGTTGAAGAAAAGGTGACTTGTTTGTTTGACATAGTGGAAGATGTGAGATGTATTAAGTCATGGCCTGAATGTCTGTGATCACATTCAAAGAAGTAGTGAGTTGCTTATCCAAGAGAGTGGAAAACATGTTAGTAATGAAGCCCTAATGCATGTGGTCTATCAAGTTATGACCTAAAGGCCTGGGACAACACATAGGAAAGTCAAAGAAGAGGTGACTTGCTTGTTTTATGTAATACATATATTTCTTTATAAAATCATGGCGCAAAGGCCTGTGACCACATTTAGTAAAATCAAACCATTGGTGACTTGTTTGTTTAACACAATGGAAGACATGAGATGTATTAAGTCATATATTGAAGGCCTATGACCACATTCAAAGTGGTGGTGACTTGGTCATGAGAGATGGTGCCAGATGTGTCAACTTATTAAGTCATGGCCCATATGCATGCGGATATAAGCGAAGTAGTGGTGACTTGGTTAACTGAGATAGTGGTAGATGTGAGACATATATTGGTTATCAAATCATGGCTTGAAATGCTATGACCATAATCAATGAAGTTGAAGGAATGGTGACTTAGAAAATGAACATATATTTCTTATCAAGTTGTTGCCCGAAGACCCGTGACCATAGTAAGCCGAGTCAGTGAAAGTCAAAGATGCCAAGATGTTGCTTGAAATAGTGATGACTGTAATGCCAAGACAACTTGAGATAGTGGAGATGTTATTGGACTGAAATTACTGAGACGGTGTAAGCCCAAGACATGTTTTTTTTGTAACAAAATGTTACGGTCATAGACATGGTTCATATGTGAAGATTTATAGTTGAGAAGAATCATAGCCTGAAGGTCACGACTACAATGGATAATTGTGGCCCAAAGGCTATGGAAACCAAGCTTAGAATCAATAGAAATATTTTCTACATCACAGTGAAGAGGCAATCCAAGCTTGTGGAGTGTTGAGCACTATGGTAGTATTTTATCATGTTGTCAAATCCCCATACGAATTCTTTTGGAAGCTTGCGACAAAGTCCAATGAAATATCTACAAACTAAGTGAAACCAAATCATAACAATGGAATTTTAGCATGCTAGTGGTAATGACTTGATCATTGACATATTTCTTCAAAGGTTTGTATACCCATGATGATCCTTTTGGAAACATGTGATGAGTGTGTGAGTTAGGGAAACTATTAAAGGAAGAAATATCATGAGCTAGTGGTCAAGATCGATCTATTAAATATTGTATTATTTTGGTTAGAGGATCGATCCTCATTAGCATTGATTTGAATTTAAACAAGAACACAAAAAATTATAGATATAACCATCAATACAAATATACAGTAGAAATAACACTTCATTTCATTAATATCAAATACTGAAATATGCTTACAAACAAAATGGAAATAAGAATAGCTCGGGAAATGGTAGCTTATCACTAAGAAGATGTGTGGTGGCTACATGTCTTTGAATTGCATTACAATGAGGCTCAAAGGCATAATTATTATTGAGAAACAATGAAAAACCCTAAAAATCAAAAGCCTAACCCTAGGAGATGAAGTGCCAAACTATGGGCCTCATTTGGATAAATTGGTATATCAACTTCTCTGGGTCGTAACTTTGGCATACGATCTCTAGATAGATATATCCAAGGAATACAATTTTTGAGTGGATAACATTGGTTTAAAACCCATGTTACCCTAGGGTTTCCCCAAAAAACTTCATTTAGGACCTCAAAACGGCTCCGGAAGTCTAGGACTAAAAAAACTACCAAAAATAATAAATTGTGCTACAAATAAGGAAACTGAAAAAAAATGAAAGAGATAGTGGTAGGGGTCCAAGTGGAATATGCAGGCGGCCACCAACATCCACCTAAATAAATGATATTCTTTTTCTTTTATATGGATATAAATTTTTTTAACATTTAATGTAAACAATGTGTCAATATATTTGTTGCACTTCATACTCTTCTACAAATGATTGCATATGACAGTTGATTATGTAAATTGAATTCACTTGTGGGGGTCATGAGTTCGATACTTGATCAATTCATTTTGCAATAGGTTTATTAGTATGCTTAGTATATCCATTTTGTTAATCATTTAGTATTTTTTATGACCAAAATATGAACGTCATGTAGAATTCTTTGAGAATATTTTATTTTGCTATAAAATTGATTTTTTATGATGTTGAAAATGGTATTTTTATTATTAAGAAGAAGCATGGAACTCAAGGCTTCAAAAATATGGGAATTCCCTTTCTTGAGTAGATTTTTGAACAATTTGGAGCACGAGCTTGATCAAGGAATGACAAGATTTTGATTAATATGTTTGTAAAGAACAGGTCGAGCCAATTTGGAAATGAGATAAAATAGAGGTCCACAAGGAAGTTGAAGAAGGTGGTTGGAGCCTCAATCAGGTTGGAGCCTACTCATTCCCAAGGTTGGAGCCTCAATTAAGTTTGATCCTAGATCAGGTTAGAGCTTGTTAATCATAAATTTAAGTGCCTCAATCAAGTTTTAGCCTACAATGAGAAATTTCTTGAATTATTTCAAGGTTGGTGCGTCAATCAGGTTGTATCCTACCATAAGTGGAAGTTTGGATTTCTTAGTGGTAGTCTCCTCCAATAAGTCATATCCTGCAAATCTATGTAAATAATTGAATATAAAAAAGAATAATATTGGTGGTTTTCTCCCATGTGTGTTTCCACCTAAAAAATCTTGTGCCTCTTTGTGATTTAATGATTTCTTGATATGTTATTGATATGATGGTAGCTTGATGATGGATTGTTATAGTTGATCAAATGATGCTTATGATTCTTTGTTATATGGTTGTTTGATTGTGAAAATTTGTGAAATAGTAAATTTAATCTCACATGGATTCACCCCCCCTCTTAGTGTGATCTTTGAGCCAAAAAGTGGCATCAGAGAAGGTTCCCATCAAAACAACTAACTACTGGAAGGTTGAAGATGGAGAAGAAATCCAAACAACTATGCATTTTGGAAGGTATAGATGGAGACATATATAATCTCATTAGGAGTAGAAGTTTGGGCAATTGTGGAAACTAAATATATAGTTCCTAACACTATGTTGATAGATGCATCAGAGAATGAAATCTACACCCATAATGAAAAAGCTAAGCATGTTATCTTAAGTGTCTTGGAAATATTATAGTTTATCAAAGTAATGCATAGTAAGTCAGCACATGAGGTATGGAATAAGCTCAAAACTTATTATGAAAGATATGAAAAAGTGGAGTTAGGTTGCACAATCTTAGGGATCACTTTGAAGGATTGAAGATGGATGAAGATGAGGAACATGCTTCATATTTTGTTTGAGTAGAAAATATAGTCAACTCCATTGTAGGTATCTATTTAGAAAGGTATTTAGATCAGTTCCATTAAGATTCAATCCCAAAGTATCATCTCTTGTGAAATTATCAGAAGTAGATAAGATATTTATAGATAAACTTCATGGAACTCTCTATGCATATGATTTAAGAATGAAGGAATACAAATCAAGAGTTAAGGAAGTAACTTTCAAGGAAACGAAGGAAGAGAAAAGGGAAAAAGAGTGAGAATATTCTAACTGTGATTAAGAAGAAGCCAAGTTTGTTCGAAAGTTGAAAAGAGGAAATAACAAATTCAATGGTAATATTCCTTTAAAATGATTTGAACTTGGAACAATTGGTCAGTATGCATCTAAATGTTCTTATTCCAATATGAATGATAGTGATAATAAGTTAAGATGCAAACCCAAGTATGAAAATAAAAATAAATCTAGTAAGAAAAATAATTTCTACTCAAAAGGACAAAGAGAACGACGAGTCCCATCAATACCTACATTTTGAAGATCATTATGCCATCCTCCAACCTTAAAACTATCCTTCTCTCACATTAGTTCACATTTTTTTATATATTATGATTAGTAAGAGGAGTAAAAGGTGTTTTTCATAGGAAGTAGACTAATGTGGTTTAATTTCAAGGAAAGGAAGCATTTTTTAGGCTATTACTATGCAGGGGCTTGATGGAGGCAACTAGGAGAGAATCTAGGGGGTTTGTCCACCCCCTTAACTCCATAAAATTGGCTTGGGATCACAATATCCTCTCTCACCAGTTCGAATTCATTGGCATCCAAGTGACTCCTAGTCCAAGTGAAGCCCAAGAGAGACAAGATCCACCATTTTTGAGATCAAGAAGGGTATCAATCCTACTTTCATGGGATCTGTTATGAGCTTCCCTTTTGTATAAATAAATAAGAAGAAAATCTCATTTGGGTTCAAAGTTTTTGTTCATCTAGGTGTAGCTATTGAGCTTGAAGCTTGACATTGTTACTTTGAACTTTTATGTGATGTATGAGACCTTCACTTTTTGATAATGAGAATTTTGATTTTAAGTTGCATCTGAGTTAGTTTCAGATGGATGAGACCCATGGTTTTGGGCCAAACCCAGAGGATTTGGTCCCACGTTTTATACTTATGTTTCTTCTGGATTCCAAGTAGTTCATAGTTTCTTTCATTTCAGTAGAGATTAATCTATAAGAACCTATAGTTGCAAGCCTCTACCTCACCTCTCCTGTGGGAGAATGAGTGGAAGGAGTCACAACCACAACCCAAAAATATTTTTTTTATGATTTCTTGGAAATAGATTAGTGTTATTTGTTTCTATTTACATATGTTTTCGGTAGCTTAGAAGTCATTTTAGTGATTATATCAATGTTATGTCATAAATTAAATGTTATTTAAATTGAACTCATATTTTCCATCATAAGTTATATCATTGTGTTAATGATAAATCGACACATTCATGTGATTTATTGTAGGGTTGTGTTGATATGCATGGAAGGGCACCATTACCACTTACATCTTGAGCTCCTTCATCTTCTCTTTCCACCTTAAAATTTTGTCCCAAAACTCTATTTCATATATCACTTTTCCTATTATACTGTGAGCATTCATCCTAGAGAAAGACATGCCTCTAAGAGGTCCTGAAATTGGCTAGGGGCTTAACCCAACCTCCCTTCATTTGCTTCAACATCCATCCACCTATCCATACCATCAAGAAATCATTTTAACCTTCAAAAGGAACTCGGAAGCCCTCCTCTAGCATTACAGGCCCTCTTGTATCAATACAAGACCTCCTGTAACAAGCGCCTATAACAGGCCCGTAGCACCAATTTCCTTCATCAAATTTGGATCCCCATTGCAACTTTGACTCAATCAAGATGAATAATGACCCTCAATTGTGATTTTATAATCTATGGGAAGCTCCTAGGCCACTCCAACAATTTCTTTTCTTCAATGCAAAAGCATAATAGAGTTATTTTTTTTTATCACAAGTATGATGCAAGTAGGTTAATGATTTACAAGAAAGTGTATTCTGGGTAGATGGTACATGCAATTCTGATTGGTAGCTTGACGAATTATGCAATATAAATTAGCTTCCTTTCTGCAAGTAGATTTGGTAGTTTGATGATTTTTGCAAGATAAACTAGCTTTCTTTCTACAAGTAAATTAAGCTTTGTCGTTTCATGAATTCATTAGTTAGCATATACAAGTTGAGTCAATGGAATTTCCACTTTCGTAGCTAGAATTAGTTTTCAAATGTACCTTCATCAACAAGCTTTCATTTTAATTCAGTAGGAGCAATGGTCACTGATCACTTTTGACCTAATGTCATAACTGATGGTGGCATGAGTAGAATCCCATCTATTGTGCATATATAATTTTCACCTTTAATTTCGTACGAAGCTCATGTTGATAATTTGAGTTGAGGAGCCCTTAAGAGTTGTAACATTCTTGGTGAAATGCCAGGGCATGCCACTTTTTGGCATCATTGCCAGGGAGGTATCTAAGTAGATATTGTTTTTGCTTGACCAATTTTTTTCATATTTTGCATACAGTTTTTGAAAAAGTGGAAATAAAAATAAAAATTATGCATTGTAGGAGTAGGGACAGTCATGGAAAATTCTTACCAAAAACCCCCACACCCTCAAACAATGAACCTTCACTCTTTTATGGTGACTGTGAGCTTCCCTCTTTGACTACAGGGGAGTTAGAAGACCCTCTAGGTGAGAAACCTCAAATGTTTGAAGAAGATATTGGGGAAGAATAAGAACCCACTTCACCTACCCAAACTATGGGTAAAAATGGGGACAATTAGGCTTTCCCTATTAGAGAGACCAATGGAGAGGCTAGAATGAAGAAAATAAGCTATATTTCCCTTCCACACTTCCATGGCTTGACCTTTGAGGACCCTGACACCTTCATGTTTTAATTTGTTGTTTTTTTTTTAACCTATGACTATGCCTCTGATGAGAATAAGATAAATTTATTCCCCTCTACCCTTAAAGATGCAACCTTGTGCTAGTTTATGGGGTTGCCTGGGGGTAGAATCACTATCTGAGTGCAAATGCAATAGACCTTCAATAGAAAGTATAGGGAGTATTGTAGGTCCAAAGAAACCAAAGAATAAATTTTTAGGATGACTCTCTTAGAATTGATGAATCCCTAGAGGACTATGAGGAGAGATTTCAGCTCAGTTATAGGAGGGCCAACTGTACCCTTGATCTTGAGTCACTCAAGCTAGTTCTTGTCTAAGGGATCAGGGAGGATATGTTGGAAACCCTCAAAATGATTTATTGAGGAGATATCTATCAGTTATCCTATGATGACATCAAAATTATGTTCAAGAACCACTCTAGGGCTACATGGAATAATGGTAGGGCTAGTTAAGGCTTGGTCAGTTCCTCTCCCTCCATAACATCCATCAATAATGAGATAGGGAACATGTTGGACGATTTCAAGAATGAAATGTTGCATACATTTTCATTGCAAATGGATACCATGAATCAAAAGAAATAAAAAGGAAGGAGAAAGGGCACTAGCCATTTTTTGCCCTAGATGCACCAAAAGAAATCCTAGGAATGAATGCCCATTGAATGTCATAGACGTTTGCCTAGTCTATGAAGAAAATCATCCAACAAACAAATTCCCTTCTTTTCCAGGACTAAAATAGGTATACCAAGCGGCAGAAGGTGGGTTAGATCAACTTTGTTTAATCAATCAAAGAAGGCCTCAAGGACCTCGACCATATCAATAGTGCATGTAAGATGCACACTACTCTTATTATAATCCAAATCAAAATTGACCTTTGCAACCTTGGTACTCCTCCACTCATCCATCCTGGTCCACACCACCTTCTTTGTCTTATGATTCTCTATATCCTCCTCAACTTGTCAACCATCCTTTTCAGCCATATCCACCCCAATCTTATCAATGGGGCAACCCATCATAAGGGTGGAGGTCTAAAGTCATCCAACCTCCTCATTTACTGCCTCTAGCCCAACCTCAAACAAAACTCACTCACCCTACTCCACTTAATAAACCTCAAATGCATGCTCAATCGAATTTGAACCAAAACAACAAGCAAGCAACACAGGTCTACAATGGAGAGGCATATTATCCTACTTATGCAGTGGAAATTCATGAGATTAACCTTCGATGTGGGAAAGTTCTTCCAAATAATCACCCACCTTCTCCACATGAAGAGCTTGAAGAAGAGAGGGAAGAGAGTGTTCCTAAATTCAAACCACCTCCTTTTCCTGAGAGGTTGATCCACCCTAGCTAGAACACCCCAAAACTGGTTGAACTTATGGGAGAATTGAAGAATTTGTGTGTTAAGATACCCCTTCTCCATGCTATTAAAGATGTTCCCATCTATAATAAGCTCATCAAGGAGAAATGTTTCAAAAATCCTGGGATAAGAAAAATGGACACCCCCACCATAAATGTTGTTGGGAAATTATTTGATTTGATGCTTGGGAGGGTGATCTTCCCGAAATATCTAGATCTTGGAAGCCCAGTAGTAGATGTGCACATTTATGGCCTTATATTCCCTATCCTCATTTATCATGGGATTGCAATCAATGTGATGACTAAGGAAATGATACTAAATATAAATCTCCAAGGTGCTTTCAAAAAGACAACCACAGTGTTGCATCTTGTAGACAAATCCACGATAGCTCTTGAGGGAGTTGTTGAATATGTTATGGTCTCCACTGACTCTTAGGAGCATCCTACTGATTTCCTACTTCTCCAGCCAACAACCAAGTTTAATGGCTATCTTTTCATATTAGGAATATCGTGGGTAGCCACTGTTGATGCTTACATTAGTTGTAGGGCTTGGAACATGACCATTAAGAATGGACATCTATCGAAACAACTGGTATTGTATCCTCCTAATCAATGTTCTATTGAGCATGAATTACCCTTGTGGTTAGAAGAGGAGGAATAGAGTAACTAGATCACACCACCCCCAACCAAATCTAAACTCTAGATACTATTATAGGAGGGGGGATACCTAATGAAGATGACCTCATTAACCATATACTTCATAACCAACCTCCCACTCCCATATCAATTGATGAGTTGATGAAAGAATGTGGGAATAATCCTTGGATTGAATTATTCCCTATTGAATAAACTATAGAGCATGTTAATATTTTATATTTTGGCCCATCTAGAACCTTAAATATCAACCCTTCTCTCTCGCCCAAACATGAGGAATATTTGTGCAATGTGCCGAGGCAACACCTAGTTGCTTTTGCTTGGGAATATAAGGAAATGAAAGGTGTGCATCCCTCGGCTTGTAATCATCATATTTACATGAAGGAGAGATGAAATCCTATGCGCCAACCCTAAATAATGGTGAACCCAACTCTTAAGGACATTGTAAAATAAGAACTACAAAAACTACTGGAGGCAAGGTTCATATACACCATTCCAGATAGTGAGCAGGTGTCACCTCTTGTTTTAGTTCCTAACAAGAATGGGAAGTGGAGATCTATGTTGATTACTGGGAAATTAACAAGGCTACAAAGAAGGACCATTTTCCTTTGCCCTTCATTGACCAAGTTCTAGATGGCCTTCCAGGGAAGAAATTATTCTCCTTCCTAGATGGATTTAGTGGATATAATCAAATCTAGATCATCCCTGAACACCAAGATAAGAACACATTCACATGCCCTTGGGGTATGTTTTCTTACAAATTTCTTCCATTTGGTTTCTGAAATGCCCCTACTACTTTATAGAGGGTAGTTTTGAGTTTGGCTGAGCTAGTTCATGACTCTATTGAAATATACATGGTTGATTTCACTCCTCATGGATGTGACTTCCATGAAGCCTTCTCTCCAATCTGTGCAAGATCTTGAAGAAAAGCATCGTTGGGCTCTGAATATGTCATATAATTAATTTTATAAAGTCTCCATTCATAATTCGTATTCATGCATTTATGACACTTTCCATAACAATTATACCACCAACTTCTGCTAATGTACCTCTTTTACCTTATGGTTAGTTATGATGGATTTCTTATCTTTTTAATAATTAAATGTGTATTTAATATGGTTTTATCAATGATGTTTTAATAATGTGGTTATGTGGCCAAGAAGTAAGTTTGAGTATGATAAAATAAATTTCTCTACTAGCTCAGTAACAATTTGGCAGTTTCGTACTTAGTTCGGTACTAGTCCAACAATTTGGTACTTAATTCTACACTTGCACGAATGGAGGAAAAAGGTCAAAATTATAAAAATATGTTTTTTTATTTTATATAGCACTTAAAATTAGGTTCCACATGGCCCTAATATTTTGCTACAAGCCTTGGAATATACTCATCTCACACATGTGGGATCCTAGCACATGATTTAAGCTACAACAAAAAATAGGTAACAATTTTGAAACTACCATGCTATGCCTAGATTTTTGTGCATATGGTGGTGAATATCAAGAATATGGAAAATAGGTTTGTGAAAAATGTAAATATTTAATTGGATCTCAAATCGTGTCCAAAAATTTGATACGTATTGAAAGTCACAGATGGTTCTTTGAAGTTGTTTTGTATAAAATTCCTGTAAAACCCAAATTAGTAGAAGTATCTAAACAATCATATTTGGGTGTACTTTCCGAGGCCATGGAAGTGAATCAGGAAATTATAAGATATATTTTTGTTTAAAATATAAAATTTAGGCCCCATAAAAACAGATCCCAAAAATAAATTATGGTCGAGAAAATATGGTTGGTTCTTTAACACCAATTTGTATAAAATCACACAAAAACCAAAGTTATGAGATTTTCGTCTAAAGTTGTAAATTAGTTTTTTGATTTTAGGGGATTGGAACTTATCCTTCCTTAATGGACTTTATGTACAAATAAAGCCTCAAAGGGTAGAGGAAACAGGTTTTTCATTATTGTAATAGAGGAGATCAATGATTAGCTTTTGGAGAGATTTAGAGATTTGATTTGTAACAGTGTTTTTGATGTGAATAAAGAATTGATGGTTTTTGAATTGTGGTATATCTTCTTAGCTTGATTTAAGATTTTCTTATTTGTACTAGCCTCATGGGAAGGGCCTCTTAGTGTGGGTAAGTGTAGCTATTCCTCATGTTTTTTGTAGATTAGTCTTACATCTAGCAATTTAGTCTTATTTTGCAATGAATTTATATTAGATAAAACTCAAATCTATTCACTTTCATGCTTCTAATTTAGTTTGTATTACTTCTCTTTATGTTTAATAAATTAATTCCATTCCATTCATTCTTATTTGTGCAATATTAAGATCTTATTTTCAAAATTTGATTTCATATTTTATTTGGTGTTTCTTTTCAATTTTTCATTAGATTTGTATTTCATATAGTATTAGATTTATTGCTCTATATTCAGATCTGTTAAGTAGAATGCATTATGATCAAATTTAAATTGGTTTCTTAACACATTTTAATATTCATAATTTCAATTTCCAAAGTTTCTGTACCTAATCTAGTACTAGGTTATGTACTAGAATATGATATTAAAAAATATGTAATTTGCAGTTTAGGATTCTTTAATTGATTGGAGATGTGCATCTACCTGGGAAAATATTCCTATAGCAATTAAAGACCTATGATATATCCCTAAGGCTGCTTAGAATTTAATTTTGATAGTTTGTTAATGCATTTCTTGTAGTTTATTGCCTTGTTTACTTCACTTGCCTCGCTCGCTTTTGCTTATAGTTGCCGACATTTACTTTCTGCAATTTACATTTTTTGTAGCATGTTTAATGGGTTTTCATCACTATAGATTAGAACCATTGAAGTCTCAATGCCTAATAAGCTATATATATATATATATATATAATATATATATATATATATATATATATATATATAACCACATGAACATTTTATTTGTCGGTAATGAAATATTGTGGTTCAAAACTTGATAAGCATTAGAGTCCCGTGGTCTAGTGACAAGTGATAATCCTTAATGATTAGTACTTTCTAGTGTTAATTGTTAGCATAGGATAGAATAGGATCTAATGTTTAATTTCATGTGTTTGCATATCTAATTCTTATGATCCTAGATTCGATAATTAGATGTTGGAAATAGAATACATATAATTCCACCAACAGTTTGGGTGTCGTTGCCAAGGAAGTGCTAAAGCGATTAGAGCATATTTTCTTTCACATGTTTTCTATGTGATGTTAGTTGCAGGGAAACTAGAGGGTAGAGAAATATGGTAAGGCATGAGTGAAGAGTCATGCATCCACTTTGGTTTGGGGTCACTCAAAATTCTAATTGTCTTGAATTGATTTTCTAGTTTTTTTTTCATATATGTAGAATTAATGGTAAGATCCATAGCCTCATTTTTCCTTATTTTTCCTTGTAAGCATGTTTTCCTTTAGATTGATTCATGGAAAGAAGAGAAGCCTAACTTGTGTCAACATATAACTTGGTGATAGTGGGTTCTTAGTAGCATGGGGGTACTTCGACTACATGATCGATTTGCTTGTATCTATTTAAGTGTGTTTTATTTTTATTTCTTTACGATTTTTAAAGTTTTTCGTAATTTAAGAATTCCATACGCTAATCCATGTGGATGACAGGGATTATAAACCAGTAAATAAGTTTTCAAGGTTGATCAACATTTTGGAAGAACTCTCTCAAATTCTAGCAACGGTCGAAGTCTCTTCATCTAAGGAAGAACAAATATTGACAGTAGCCAAGAAACTATCTGCCTTCCCAGAAGTGATAGAAGAACAACAGCTCCATGAATCACATTCATGGGAAGAATTTCATCCTTGAAATCTTGTCGAAGAAACTAAAGAATCATGGAATACATGCTATGGAGAGAAAACATTAGAACATGATATTGAATAATTTTTGACATGCCTATATGTGGATCTTGTAAGCATATAAGAGGATAATCATCTCACACTGGAAGATCTACATGGCATTGTAAAGGAGGATATGATAAATGAGCCAAATAAAGAGGTAAACCAAGAGCATTTTGATTTTTTTGAAAGTTGGTTTCAAGCAACTGTAAGGCCATACCGCTCCTTCATTCTTCCATACTTCTTGACATCATCATTAAAATAGTTGGTTCTTCATACTCAGGTATGCATTGAAGATTATATTCTAAAGTCATGTATGAATGCATTTTTATATTTGTTATGCACATGGTTACATTGGAAATACTATTATAATTTAGGAGAGGAATTTATTTTTCTCATGTAGAGTAGGATAATAAATAAATATTGCATATATCAGTTAGTTTAATTATAAAATATAGTGCACCATCTTTCTTATTTGTTTTGTATAAGTGGGTATGTTAACAACTAAAAAGTAATTATCTTAAAATGGGAGATCTATGTTCCTATTGCATATTCTTATTGGGGTCTCTTTCAGGTCAATATTATTTTAACGAAGATTTCCACTTAGCCTTATTTCCAACAACAACATGGTTCAACTATTACTTTTCTTTCCCACTTATTACCTTTTTGATAGTTATACCTGTTTCTAGTTTTTCTTTTCAATAAAGTAAGCTATGATAATTTTGTTTGGAATTTGATGTGAAGGTAATCTCCTTGATGTCCATAGTACATATGAACTATTTGGTACCATATTTCATCTAACTAATACCCAAAACTTTGTTACCAATTCACTATTTTGCAAGACAAAGTAGGATTCAAGGATCTTTTTCATTTGGGGATGCTTAAACACTAGAAGAATGTTTTTAAAAGAGGAAAAGACATCTTCGTCAATGGAATGGAACACACATATTTCCTTATTCCTTAAGTTGTTAAAGATGATGCATTCATGCTTTATCATTACTTATATGTTTTAAGACCATTATTTCTCAAAGATGATGGAATAAGAAATCATTTTCATAAAAGTTTAATTAAATGATAATTCCAAAATATTCCTATATTATATACCTTTTGCCTTTTTTTGGAATTTCATTTCTCTTATTCATATATATTTCTGATTATAAATACAAAAAAATTGCTCAAAACATACTAAGGCGATCATAACAAAGTTAACCGAGGGGGGGGGGGGGGGGGAGGGGTGTGAATTAGTATTAGAAAAACAATAATATTTTCATTTCCATTATCATATTCATATACACTACTTCAGTTAAGGATAACCGTGTATATACGCAACTGTGTTTAATGCAACTCGCATATATCGAGTAATCTTATGATTCGGTTAGTTGATCTTCAATGAGTGCATCAGAACATTATTAACCATATGTTATAGAAATATTTGGGCATTGCAACCCTAAACATATATGTCCATAAACCAAGGGCTTCTAAGTCCCTAAAAGTGTTGTTTCATACCCTAAAGGAACAAGGTCAGCTGATTACATCATCTCCTAGAAGTTCTCCATGGAAAACTGCTCAGAACTAGTCAAAAATGGACCATACAGGCTGCTTAGTACTAAGGGTGCAATGCATCTCACCTGCCACATGCAAAAAGTGTGATACATACTGAAAAATCCTTTTGTAGGGTGCAATGGGTGAGAGTAGACAAATGGCAGAGACAGTTTGCAAGGTGAATGATCGTGTAATCTTTTAGAAACTTTTCCTACGACACTTGCCTCTCTAAATTCACCCACGGATGAGTAAGAGATCATGAATCTCCAAGTGGAACCAAGAACTATCAGAGAGAGGACACTAATCAAAATCCCAGAAGTTGACTCACCCCCTTGCAAACATCTATATATGGATCCCTCATCCTAGAGATCTGGAGGTTGGAATCTTGTATCTTGCAAGGAAGTGTTGTTGGTTTCTTGGTGGAATATCATAGTGTTGGGTGATCTAAGCTTTTCATGAGGTGAAGAAGGGATTTCATGCTGGGAGGATGACGCTGGGTCAGATCAATGGGTTGTAATCCTCTCTTCTACTCTTTCTATCAATAAGCTATTTAAGTTTTCCTCCACATTTTGTTATGTTTGATGATATATGCATTTGTGTGGTCAATATATATCTAGTCCTATATTGTTTATGATTGTAGATCTCTGTACTTTGAAGGTATTATGCTGCTTTGACTTTACAGGTGCTCTTTGGAACGGGGTAAGCAAGGAAGGAGTAGCAAAGATCTATCAAAGGGGAGAATAAACAAGCAAGGAGCCAAGTGAAAGACTGAGGTTGGTACTCTCTGTGTCTCTCCCATCTACTTCTCATAAAGGAAAATGAAAGTAACTTTAGTTTGTTTGTTTCTAAGATAGCTACCTGTATTAGTGGGAATAGCAGCTCTGAATGGACACTAGATTACCCGATAACAAAATGGCAACTCCACTGGGGAGTGAATAACTTGTTTTCTTGTCTATATTTGTTTGATTTATAAACTATAGATGGAGCATGAAGTGAAGCTAGCTAGCCTTTGAACTGCATTTGCTATGTAAGTGCAAAGTAGATCAATGCTGCTTCAATCCATCTCTAGGTTTCTTTTATAAACTGAACAATTGATTTGCAAACATCCTAATTTCCCTAGTGGTGGCTCAATTAACCTCATTAGATCAGCCCCTATGATTTATATTTACTGACTATCATTAGCTCATCCTAAATCCCTGAACTGAGCTGCAAACTGTGACCAAAAACCAAGTTGAAGTTTCGTCTCTAGACCATCGTACCTTTGCCTCTTGGAAATATGGATGCATCGCACCTCCCTTGTGCAGTAGGTGAGATGCATCCCTATTTCCCTATGTTATAGGTGCGATGATCAGATAAGACTGTTTCTGCCTCCAAATTTTGGTTTTTTGTCCACTCTCTTCAGCTTTATTTAGAAGTTTTGTTGTCTGTGATCAGTATACCATTGTGGGAACTCCCTTCCTTTACATTATTCAGCCTCCATTGTACAAAGAATTGTGAATGTTTTTATGTATTGTTCGCCATTTACAATTCTCCTTTACAAAGAAGTAGCTTAGTCGAACTGTTGTATTTTTATTTGGGAGTGTCGCAAGTGTCATTTTTAGTCAAAGAAAAGAATTCTACTCTTCTTGATGGTCGATTAAATTGTTACTCTTGTATTTGATTTGAATTAATAGTGTTTCAAGTGTTTAAAGCAGTTTTCAATTCAAAATCTCAAAGTGCCGTCATTCTCTTCCTTTTGTTTTTTGAAGAGAAAATTGTTAGTACTGTCACTTTGAAAAGATAATTCAAATTTGTACTTAGCATTATTTTTGTCATTCACACATTAAGAAGGAAGAAAACAAATACATGCATGTGCATTTGCATTTAGACTTCTTGTTGATTTTGATTTAGGACAGTGCATCTAGTGTGTTCTCTCTGCTCTATGTTGAAAGAATCTCGTTTCTATTTTCTTAGTAGCTAGGATTTTCAATGCAAAAAGAAGAATAAAAAAATGTTTATCATCTTAGATTGCATTTTAGGAATTGTATATCTACATCATGCAGTGAACCTTAAAGGAAAACTTCTTAAGAAATATCAACTATAAAATAAATTCAATGAACATAAAAATGCTTTGGAACCTAATGCACAACATTTAGAAGTCTAGGCTAGAGACGTATTCCGGCATCGTAAAGCTTGGTATCTATTGCTTTCATTGTAGGTTGGGTGATTCCTCCTCTTTGAGATGACAAGTTCTAGTATAGACTTGGGCTCCCACGTACCATCAAGTATATATTGGGAGACCACAATAGGCTATATCTTATCTTTAGGAAGCTGTGTCGCCACCTATCGATCACATGCACTGAACATAGCATTGGGGAAGATTGATGTCGTACCGTAAAAAGTATTCTGCAGTTTTGCGATTGGTTGGTAATCCCTCTGTCTAGATTTCCAGAGTAGTCTCTTTCATTCCTTTTCAGACTCCTTAAAGGAAAAGGTCCATCTGAGCACTTGTCACTTCAGGCTCATTAAAAATCGAAGGCGACTGTCATATTTAGCTTTTTCTCGACTCTTAAAAATTGAAAAAGCAAGTTGTGTCCAAGTGTCATAAAATTTATTTTAATCGGAATAACGTCACTATTCCCTCGTTGGTGTTAGGTTAAGAAAATGGAGTCCACCAACCAAGGATTTCCCCTTGGGAGAAATCCTAGTCCTTTCTCCTATTGGGGGGATGTTGGCGCACCTCATATGGCCACATTGTCCCTTCCAGGACTGACAATTGGTTTGCCAGTATGGTTCTTCTCGACCTCTATCGTTCAAAGCACCATGATACCTGAGCAATTGAATCAGCAACTAGATGATATTAGAGTTAGCCCCAACCTTCTGCTTCATTTGTTTCTCCCTCCCCTCCTTCCTCTTTGCTTGGTGAAGCTAGTAAAGCTAAGAACCAAGTAACTGAGAAGAAGAAGAAAGGGAAGGAGAAGGACAAAAAGAAGAAGGATCCAAAGGCAAAAAGGGGCAACCATGTGTCATCTAGAAAAAATCCACACACTGCACCTTCCATACGTAAATCTCCATGTGTCATTTGCAAAGGAGACCACTATCATCAAGATTGTACTTGCATCCCTTAGATCTTAAGGGACTGGTCTCCTCATTTGCACAATCCGGTGTCATCAACCTCTGATGGTCATGTTGAGAGTACACCGTCGACTAGTGAAAACGAAGTCTTTGGGTAGAAAGGAAAATATAAATTTCCTTGTAGACTGTGTGAGGGAGATCATGCCATCCACCATTGTCCCTTCCTGGATGAAGCTAAAAGAGTCTTGGATAACCGTCCTGCTTCATCGCTACGGCTTCCTCCTGGATACAAGAAACTCTTGCCCAGTCCATCGCTAGTTGAAAATCCGACTAACACACCTTTATGGTCGGTTGAAGCATCTATCCTTGAAGATAAACCCTCTGAGTCCACATCAGACCAAAGTCATCAGGTCGGATGGCAGTCGACCCAATTTTGTCTTCCGAAGGTCCATCTTTAGATTATACAGTGACCGAAGAGAATGAGAATGACACCATTCAAATATTTTTCATAAACATGGACTCCGATGAACATGGGGGCAATCTACCAGTTCCTTTACTGCAGGAAGGAAGTTCGTCAGAGTCATATTCGATCGTTTATTTAGTCCCACCTCCAAGCAACCTAGTTGTTTCCTTCGACTAGAATCTACTAGGCAAACCCCGTCTACCATCTAATGTACCATTCCAAATCATTGTACAAGCTCACAGAATGGTCATGGTTGGTACTATCATAGATTAAGGGGCTTATGTCAGTATCCTTTCCTCAACTGCTTGGAAAGCGAGCAGTTCGCCATTGCTTCTGCCTAAGATGCAAAATCTAACAGGCTTCGACAAAGGAACCAGTCGACCATTAGGGATCCTTCCAAATTTTCCTATAACTTTGAGAAGGAAAACCATTTATCTGAATGTAATGGTAGTCCAAGTACCTTTAGATTATAATCTACTCCTTGGACGTGACTATATTTATAGCATGGGAGCCATTGTCTCCTCACTCTTTAAAGTAATGTGTTTTCCGCATGAAGGTAGAGTGGTCCAGCTCGTAGACCAGCTTTCATTCCCCGACTCACACATAGCTAATAGTTAAATGCCATCCCTAACTGGTCTTTTCACACAAGGAATGTCTCATCAATGTCCAGTCCGTCCACCTAATGAGCGCGAGTAATTCAGTGATTATGACTAAAACCCAGGAGGCATGTACCCTGGTCTGCTTCGGCAGAAGAACCCCACGTATAAGGCGGGTTTCCACGTAGGAATATGACTAGTCTGACACACCTCTCCATTTAGGAAAATGGGATTAGACTGGAATAAGATACCTTTGTCAAAAGGTATGCCTTTCCTAACAGAGCAAGTGCTTTGTTTGCAAATTGAAGGGTAACCTGGAAACTTTACTTCATTATACCTAGGGGCATGCAAACCTTTTCGCATGGAAAGTGAAAAGTGACCATTTATTTTCTTAGTTTGTAGATTCTCAACCCTTTAAACTCATAGGATTGGTCGTTCTTAGCTTACATAAATAAAGGATTCAGAGAAAAGTTTTGAATGGTGCAAACTCCCTAAAAATTGAACCTATCGATGAGACATCCTTATTATATGACTGGCACGAGCAGTTTTACACAAAGTTCAAGCTCGTTAAAAATTAAACCTAAGAAATGAGAATATGTTCCACTAGAGTTTAAGCTCATTAAAAAATGAACCAATCTCTGGTAAATAACCATTGTGAATGTATTATCATCAGCTTTTGAGCCTTGGTCGTGTTCTTACCATCACCTCCACTCTGTTTTAGCCGATCATATGCCTCCATTTGATTGTTTGCCCTTTTGAGGAACAACTGCGATGAGTGATTCTGTTAGCCATCTTCTTGACACTGCCATGATTGGAAATTTCCAAACCTTACATGGAACCAGCTGCTACCCGAAAATATCACTCCTTTCTCAAAAAACGAGTCTCCTTTAAGCTCTTTTCATCTGACTTGTAAAATATGAAAATATTGCCGAGCAATTGGCCTCTCCATCTCATTAAAGCTATCATAAGTGCTATCCCTCCTCTAGATTTTAATATTTTTGGACCTGAGGGATCATTACACAAAACGATCGAGAACTTGTCTTTTTCAACTCGTTAAAACTATCGAAAATTCATCCCTTTCATATTATTTTATACCTTTTCAGACTTAAGGGATTATATGACGAAAAGGGATTACTAGAGTTTCCTTTCCATCCCTTTTCAAACTCTCTAAAATTGAAAAAGGACCAAGTTATCTTTGTCATTAAACTCGTTAAACCCAATAGCGACAAACTTTTCCATGCAGACAAGAACGAGTTTCACTATCGCTAGGCTCATTAAAACATAGCGACAGGTTTGACTGAAGGGAAAATTATAGAACAAGCATATGTTATCCTCCTCAAGCTTGATAAAAATAAAGAGGTATTGGTTAGCAATGACTAGGGAAAAATTGGGAAGAAAACTTGAAGAAACTTTATTGGTAGCAAGTCACTCTTGAACATGACACTTTCACTCCATCACCATGATTGAGTCAGGTTGGGTTATTCCATTCACCAGGTCATATTACCATTGGTCCACCATCCCATCCATTTTTGGGGTTAATGCTACCAATCCATTTCAGTGTCGCCGATATGTTCAAGAGAAGTCGCTCAGAGAATTCACCAAACCAGCTTGTGTCTCATCCGCTGCAATACCTTCACCCTTCATTCTTTTATGACCACCACCCTAAACCCTGTATCATCAGATCGTTTTCACCTCCACAAAATCATTTTCTCTATTCCATGTCATAGATGTGGGATTCATTAAGGCCCTCTAATGATGGGTCACTTCTTGTCGACAACAGCTCATTATCCAAGAAGTTGACCTAGGAACAACCCTTTCAGTACTTTGAAGCTTGCATGCTTCAATGGCAAGTTTCTCACTTCCAGTGACAGGTTTACATCAATGACCTTTGACCGAACGATTTCACATGGTTTTTGACGCCAAGTCCCATTTTCACACCACGTGAATTGTACTTTCATACCTTGAGGATCATCATCATTATCAGTGATTCCTCTCGCGCCTATTAACAACTTACATCATTGGCTGGTAATCAGGTGATGTCTTTCCATGTTCGACTCTAGAACATCTTTTCAAATGGATCGACTTGTACTTTGGGAAAAGATTGAATGGGTTTGAAGACCCCGAATCTAGTTTCATCCATCCGGGCTGCGATATATTCAAGAAAATAAAGACATCAAATGTACATCATTGCTACACAGATGATCATCCAAATCAAAGAATGATGGCTCTATCAGAGTCATCAGCCTGCCACACAGACGGTTGTCTATCGTATGTACATGAAAATGAATTTATAAATTTTAGCATGGAAATGCCTGCCTCAGCTAGATCATGAAAATATTATGAAGATAATGTAGTGTATTGTATCTTATTACAGGTCACCTTCCAGTTTGAAAAACCTCAGATCCTCATGATAAAGCATTTTACCTGACATCAAAAGATTTATGACCTCATGCTTTATGGGGCAACTGTTATAGACATATTTGGGCACTCCAACCCCAAATATATATGTCCATAAATCAAGGGCTTCTGCATCCCTAAAAGTGTTGTTTCATACCCTAAAGGAACAAGGTCAGCTGATTACATCATCTCCCAGAAGTTCTCCATGGAAAACTGCTCAGAACTGGTCAAAACTAGACCATATAGACTACTCAGTGCTAAGGGTGAAATGCATCTCACCTGCCACATGCAAAAAGTGCGATGCATACTGAAAACCCCTTCTGTAGGGTGCAATGGGCGAGAGTAGACAAATGGCAGAGATAGTTTGCAAGGTGGATGATCGTGGAATCTTCCAAAAACTTCTCCTATGACACTTGCCTCTCTGAATTCACCTAGGGATGAGTAATTGATCATGAATCTCCAAGTGGAACCAAGAACTATCAAAGAGAGGAAACTAATCAAAATCCCTGAAGCTGACTCACCCCCCTGCAAACATCTATATATGGATCCCTCATCCCAGAGATCTGGAGGCTGGAATCTTGTATCTTGTAAGGAAGTGTTGTTGGTTTCTTGGTGAAATATCATAGTGTTGGGTGATCTAAGCTTTTCATGAGGTGAAGAAGGGCTTTCATGCTAGGAGGATGACACTGGGTCAGATCAATGGGTTGTAATCCTCTCTTCTACTCTTTCTATCAATAAAGCTATTTAAGTTTTCCTCCAAATTCTTGTATGTTTGATGATATATGCATTTGTGTGGTCAATATATATATGGTCCTATATTTTTTATGATTGTAGATCTCTATACTTTGAATGTATTATGCTACTTTGACTTTACAGGTGCTCTTTGAAACGGGGTAAGCAAGGAAGGAGCGGCAAAGATCTGTCAAAGGGGAGAAGAAACAAGCAAGGAACCAAGCGAAAGACTGAGGTTGGTACTCTCTGCTTCTCTCCCATCTACTTCTCATAAAGGAAAATGAAAGTAACTTTAGTTTGTTTATTTTTAAGATAGCTACCCATCGTAGTGGGACTAGCAGCTCTAAATTAACACTAGATTTCTCGAGAACACCATATGAATAGTAAGCAGGTGTATTAAAATAGAACAGATCATCAAACATAAGAAGCACACATGAAAACCATGATATAAGGTGGAAACCCAATGTGGGTGAAACCACCTGCTGTAATTCGTCTTGATCTTCTTTTAATAAGAAACTTCTTTTTACAATATTTCTATACTGGTGCTATTATAGACATATTTGGGTACTGCAACCCCAATCACATATGTCCATAAACCAAGGGCTTCTAAGTCCCTAAAAGTGTTGCTTCATACCCTAAAGGAGCAAGGTCAGCTGATTACATCATCTCCCATAAGTTCTGCATGAAAAACTACTCAAAACTAGTCAAGACTGGACCATACAGACTGCTCAGTGCTAAGGGTGCGATGCATCTCACCTGCCACATCCAAAAAGTGTGACACATACTGGAAAGCCCTTCTATAGGGTGCGATGAGTGAGAGTAGACAAATGGCAGAGACAATTTGCAAGGTGGATGATCATGGAATCTTCCAGAAACTTCTCCTATGACACTTGCCTCTTTGAATTCGCCCAGGGATGAGTAAGAGATCGTAAAATCTCCAAGTGGAATTGAGAACTATCAGAGAAATGACACTAATCAAAATCCTAGAAGCTGACTCACCCACCTGTAAACATCTATATATGGATCCCTCATCCCAAAGATCCCGAGGGCTGGAATATTGTATTGTGTAAAGAAGTGTTGTTGGTTTCTTTGTGGAACATCATAGTGTTGGGTTATCTAAGCTTTTCATGAGGTGAAGAAGGGATTTCATGCTGGGAGGATGATGTTGGGTCAGACAAATGGGTTGTAATCCTCTCTTCTACTCCTTCTATCAATAACACTATTTGAGTTTTCCTCCACATTCTTCTATGTCTGAGTTGATATATGCATTTGTGTGGTCAATAAATATCTGGTCCTATATTGTTTATGATTGTAGATCTCTATGCTTTGATGGTATTATGCTGCTTTGAATTTACAGGTGCTCTTTGAAGTTAGGCAACCAAGGGAGGAGCGATAAAGACTTGTTAGAGGGGAGAGGAAACAAGCAAGGAGCCAAGCAAAACATTGAGGTTGGTACTCTTTGCTTCTCTCTCATCTACTTCTCATAAAGGAAAACACAAGTAACTTTAGTTTGTTTGTTTCTAAGATAGCTACCCTTCTTAGTGGGACTAGCAGCTCTGAATGGACACTAGATTTCTCGATAACAAAATGGCAACTCCGCTGGGGAATGAATAGCTTGTTTGCTTGTCTATATTTGTTTGCTTTATAAACTACAGATGGAGTTTGAAGTTAAGCCAGCTAGCCTTCGAACTACATTTGCTATGCAAGTGCAAAGTAGATCAATGTTGCTTCAGTTCATCTCCAGGTTTTGTTTATAAACTGAACAATTGATTTGCAAACATCCTAATTGCCCTGGTGGTGGCTCAATTAAGCTCATTAGATCAGCCCCTATGATTTGTATTTACTAACTATCATTAGCTCGGCCTAAATACCTGAACTAAGCTAGAATCTGTGACCAAAAACCAAGTTAAAGTCTTGTCCTTGGACCATCGCACTGTCTCCTTTAGGCAATCTGGATGCATCGCACCTCCCATGTGCAGTAGGTGAGATGCATCCCTGTTTCCCTGTGTTATAGGTGCGATGATCAGATAAGACTGTTTCTGCCTCCAGATTTTGGTTTTTCTTCATTCTCTTTACCTTTATTCAGGTGTTTTGTTGTCTATGATCAGTATACCACTGTTGAAACTCCCTTCCTTTGCATTATTCAGCCTCCATTATACAAAGAACTGTGAATTTTTTTATGTATTTTTCGCCATTTACAGTTCTCCTTTACAAACAATAGATTAATCGAACTGTCGTCTTTTGATTTGAAAGTGTCGCAACTGTTGTTTTCAGTCAAAGAAAAGAATCCTACTCTTCTTTATGTTCGATCACACTGTTACTCTTGTATTTTATTTGAACTGATAGTATTTCAAGTGTCAGAAGCAGTTTTCAAATTGAAGATGAAAGTGTCTCCTCCGTCTTCCTTTCGTCTTTTAAAGAGAAAATTGTTAGTACTGTCGCTTTGAAAGAAAAGATAATTCAAAGTTGTACTTAGCATTATTTTTGTCATTCATACATTAAGAAATCAGAAAACAAATACATGCATGTGCATTTGCATTTAGACTGCTTCTTGATTTTGATTTAGGACAGTGCATCTAGTATGTGCTCTCTGCTCTATGTTGAAAGAATCTTGCTTCTCTTTCTCTAGTAGCTAGGATTTTCATTGCAAAAAGAAGAGTAAACAATTCTTTATCATCTTGGATTGCATTTTTAGGAATTTTATATCTACATCATGCAGTGGACCTTAAAAGAAAACTTCTTAAGAAAGATCAACTGTAAAATAAATTCAATGAACATAAAAACTCTTTGGAACCTAACGCACAACATTTAGAAGTCTAGGCTAGAGACATATTTCGGTGTCGTAAAGCCTAGTAGCTATCGTTTTCATCGTAGGTTGGGTGATTCCTCCTCTTTAAGACAACAAGTGCTAGTATGGACTTGTGCTCCAATGTACCATCGAGTATATATTGGGAGACCACAATAGTCTATATCCTTTATCATTAGGAAGCCATGTCTACCGCCCTATCAATCGCAATGCACTGAACACAACATTTGGGAAGATTGACTGACATACCATAAAAAGTATTCCGTAGTTTTGCGATTGGTTTGGTAATCCCTCTCTCTAGATTTCCAGAGTAGTCTCCTTCATTCCTTTTTAGACTCCTTAAAGGAAAAGGTCCATCTAAGCACTTGTCACTTCAGGCTCATTAAAAATCGAAGGCGACTAGAGTCATCTTTATCTTTTTCTAGACTCTTAAAGATTGAAAAAGCAAGTTGTGTTAAAACGTCTAGAATTCATTTAATTCGGAATCACATTTTCCCCTTTATTTTGAGTTCATAAAATAATCCGTAATCGTGGAAGAAAGTCAATCGAAACCGTGTCATTCATGGAGACTAACGAGTCAACCATCTTTGACTCTGGAAATGAAACTATTCCAAAGCAAGAGAACTCGTTTAACTGGATCAAAGTCCCCTGGTTTGCTTGGAACTTGTGTTCCAACATCCTCAGAGATTCCAGTTACTCCAACCATTTCTAATATCCCTGCCTCTACAGAAGAAGTTCCGTAGTCACAAAAGGACATTAGAACTGATCCTGGTGTAATGGTAAGCACTTCTATTCCTGAACTGGCTCCATCTCCAGCTAATTCAGAAGGTGTTATCCCTCTAACATCTGTCGCTGTAGAGTCTATACCTTGCAAAAATATTTTACGGACCTAACGGTCTACCTCTCCCACCTGTATTGATTGCTATAGAAGAGATTGTGGAGGATCTTTCATCTAGTACTCCATTGCATTTTGGAGATGGGATCACCCTATATCCTTCTTCGTTAGAAGTTAGTCTCCCTTCATCATAAGTTCCTGTATAATCGCTAGGAAATCTTTTGGATAGACTCGATATGTCTAAACAATCGTTGACATCCAGGACTGTGTCATCTGACACAGCAGCAGCAGAACCTCCTATTGCTACTCTAACAATGATCGTTGGTTTACCACCTGTCCCAACTAGCTCTCAACCACTAGATGGAGTCCACCCAGGGACTGTTTCGATAGTATGGTCTGTTCCCGTTTGTTCATCCATAATAATGTCTAGAATCTATTATGTTGAATCTCAGCAAATTGATCCTTCACAACAGTGTCAATTTGGGTAGTCTAGTCTCCAGAGGCCCATCTTACCTCTGAACAATGGATTGTCGCCATATGCGGGGCAATATGCCCTTTCATTGTTCCCTCTGGGAGAACAACCATATGAGAGTTCATAACAAAATTTGGGTCATGCTAGAATTACATCGAGTGGTTGGGTGCCAATACTGCCTCAACAACCAAGAGTTGTATACTCAATGCAACCAAGTCTACCTGTGTCAAATATCCCCACTACACTGGCTATTGTGACGGTGTCACAAGTACAAGTGTTGCCTGTTGTTCGCCAACCTCAAGTTTCTCAGGTCGTAATACAACAGCCTCTTGTCTCCACGACACAACCACAACCACCGATTAGTGGCTCCTTAACTGGAGTGACCCGGGCTCAAATGGGTACTATTACCCCTCATCTTGGTTAAACAGCCATGACTAGAAAATAGCAAATGGCTTCACAACCATGGTTGGTACAATATCAACAATCGCAATTCCAACAAGCTCACTGAGGACTTGAGCAACAAATCTTTGCGGGTAATGGGCAGCCGTATATTCAAAACAGTCAATATCAATCATATCATAATGGTTATGCCCATCAACCTTACCAAAGTTACCAGCATCAAATACATTATGCTGGTATGCAAAGACCCACTGCTCAAACGATCCCATCTTATCCGGGGTATGCTTCACCAAACTTGAATCAACAATTTCCCTTTGTGGTGACTTTAGAGTTACCGGATCTAAATCGGCTAATAAACGATCCAATTGCTTATGCCCCTTGGTGGCCAGTGATTCCTCATAAACTTCCGTCAGATATTCATAGATTTAATGGAAATCCGAGTGAAGACCTGTCGAATCATGTGATGACCTTTCATCTATGGTGTTCGTCCAACACTCTCAATGATTATTCGATTAGGCTTCGCCTTTTTCAGCGACCGTTAATTGCTCTAGTGGAAAAATGGTACATCGAATTGCCTAGAGCTTCATTCGATAACTTCAGTACCCTTGCCACAACCTTTTAAACCCATTTTCAGTTACCAATAAGGTACAAAACAGGAACAAAAATTCTTACCAATTTCAAGAAAACGACAACCACTCACATATCTGATCATATTCATGAGTGGCGACATCATTGTAGAATGGTAAAAACGTATGTTCCTGATCAGCTGCTAGCTGAATGGTTTATTAAGTCATTGTTACCTTCTATTACAGAAGATGTGGCAAAGGGAGGGGTCATCAATGAAGAGAAAGTCATTGCTCGTGCGCAATATCTAGACTTGATCTATACTCAGTCAGGCACGCTCTACGACAAAATCCCTGATGCTCCTAGATGAAATTTTTCTGCTCCTCGTCCTCCTAAATCAAACAAAGACTCTCATGATGGCGATGGTGTGATAGGTGCGACTAGCACGAAAACCGTAAAAACTACCTAAAAGAAATCCCATACGGTTTCTAGTCAAAATGAAAATGAGGAACTTCTCACCTCGGAGGTTAATGCAATGTCATCCAACAAAGGCAAAGTACAGAAGCAACTAGGAGACAAGAAGAAAAAGAAAGGGAAAAAGAAGAAGCAAGATGATTCGTCTCCTAAAAAATCTTCTGCAAACCCTCCTGGGCAAAGGAAACCCCCTTCGGGATGTCAAATATGCAATGAGGATCATTGGACGAGAGATTGTCCACATAAAGCTGAAGTTAAGAAACTCTTTAAAGGTTCAAAAACCTCAGCGATATTAACTGATCCGTTTCCAAACCCGAGAACCAATCTAGTTGCTAGCAACAATGCTTCCCCATCCCAAGTGCTTTTGTTTTTATTTCAAAATACCAAAATGATGCTTTGATATTGACAAGGAATAAAGATTATAGGAATCCACAGCTGTCGAACAAAAAGGCTATTGATCAACCTAGTATTTCGATAACAACTTCGACCGAAGTTGTGTGACCCATCATTCCTGAGCTCACGATAAAGCTGCCAAAGGGAGTGGTACACAAATAGACATTTAATCCTCATGCCAGAGTAGCACATAATTATAATATAGTAGAGGACCTGGACCAATCACCATCCACTATGTTGACACTTGAGGTACTGCAAAATTGCCCCTCCTAGAAGTAGGCTCTATTATTGGCAATAGGTGGGATTGACCCAGTAGATTCCAATCTTGTGGCCTTTAATCATAAAGGATATGACCCTCAGTTACCAACTCAACTCGCTTTCCTCATTCAAGTGAAAGACCTCAACAAAACTGTTCATTGAACAATTATTGATGAGGGGGCATCTACATGTATTATGTCGATGAGTCGCTGGAAAACTTTAGGCTTACCACCCTTGTCGCGATCGTCAACGATGTTAAAAGCATTTGATGGATGAACATACACTCCATACAGGATTTTAATTAACTTGCAAGTCAAACTGGGTAGCAAGACAGTAGAAATTGATGTTGAACTTATCGATGGAAACCTCGATTACAACATCCTACTAGGAAGGCCCTGGATTTATGCTATGGTTGCTGTTGTGTCGACATACTTCAAAAAGATTGCATTTCCCTTCCAAGGAGGAATTACAATCGTCGACCAACAAACATTTCTCCCCAATAGTTCACAATTTACGGGAAGCATTCTGATGATCCATGGGAGCTCTAAGTTGCTTCAAAATATCGGAGTAGGGCTACTAAAAGAACCTACATTGATGGGTACTTTTTCCCTACCACCTCCAAAACTTCTGGTGGAAGTGGACACAGTGGGAACCTGCAATATGGTATCTTCTATTCAAAATATGTCCAAACACGATGTTAGAATGGATCATTGCTAGGTATTGCCTCCAAGCCCAATAGAAATATTGTAGCAATCAATGTTTTTGGCACGGGAGGTAGACCCAAATAAACGCTCATCAAGCATTTGGATAGATAGGTCTAAGGAATATGGTACCTCTTCAGATTCTTGGTCGCATGAACATTCTACAGATGAAGGAATCGTTCAGTCAATGATGATAGAGGGGGAACCATGGGAACATTACCACCATCATTCCCAACTTCCAGATTACAAAGAAGATTGTTCCAACAACCTTAATCATCCTTCATTTTTTTATTTCCTATCAAATACTGTAAATACAGTGGATTCTGAGTGAAACCTGTCCAATATTGAAGAAACTATCGCCATAAATATCTTGACCAAACCGGATGTTGTAGAGAATATTCATGTTGGAAAATATTGTTCTTCTTCAGAACTGGAAGTATATTATGTTCTCTTTCATGAGTTTAGAGATGTCTTTGCTTGGTCATATGAAGAAATGCCAGGCATTGACTCGAGCATAGTTCAACAGGAAATTAAGATGTATCCCGATGTCAAACCAGTATGAAAACGGCTTCGGCGGGTGCACCTGAAGAAAGCTACTGCCATTAAGGCAGAAGTTGAAAAACTTATCCATGTTGGTTTCATTTGCCCAGTTCCTCTAACTGATTGGGTATCGAACATCGATCCTGTGATAAAAAAGCAAGGAACAATTAGAGTGTGCGTCAATTATAAGGATGTAAATCAAGCTTGTCAAAAGGACAACTACCCTACACCCTTTATCGACCAGATAATTGATGAATGCACTCGATGCAAAATATTTTCGCTTATGGATGGATTTTCCGGGTATAATCAAATAAATATCCGCCCATAGGACTAGTCAAAGACTGCATTTATCTGTCCATGGGGCACATTCGCGTACCGCAAGCTACCTTTTGGTTTAAAGAATGCAGGGGCAACCTTCCAGAGGGCAATGAATTAGGCCTTCCATGACATCAACAACAACGTTTAACCATACCTAGACGATATTCCGGCTCATTCGCGAAAGCGGACCGATCATCTGCGGCATTTGAGAGCAATATTTCTACATTGTCGGCATTACAAAATATGACTCAATCCACACATCTGTGTGTTTTGTATCAGTTCTAGTCATTTACTTGGATTTGTAGTCTCAAAGGATGAGATACATCTCGACCCATGTAAGGTTCAGGCAATCATCAATTTGCCTCCACCTTCAAATTTGCTTTAGATTCAGAAACTCCAAGGGAAAGAAAACTTTCTAAGGAGGTTCATTCCAAATTACGCTGAACTTGCTAAAGTATACACGTCTATTGAATAAAGAAGTACCCTTCAACTAGGATCAGGTTGCACAAGCTTCCTTTGATGCTCTAAAGGAATCCCTAATAAAAGCATCATTAATGTATGCTCCTGATTATCAAAAAGGCTTTAACATGTATCTAGTTGCAGCAAATACGACCATCGCAATGGTTTTAGTTCAAGAAGACAATGGAATAGAACATCCTGTATATTATTTAAGTCAAAACTTAAATGATATAGAGAGCAAGTACTCCTATGTTGAAAATCTGGCTCTCGCAACTGTTCAAGAAGTACAAAGATTTTGACACTATGTCCTCTTTCGAAAAACTACCATTTTGTCAGATTGCAACCCCATGACTTACACCTTTTCGCGACAGTTACTTGGGGGCAAATATTCAAAATGTATAGCTATTTTGCAAGAGTTTGATCTGGAATTCGTAAAATTCAAATCAAAGAAAGCCCTAGTTTTCACGGAGTTACTATGTGACTTCCCATCATCGTCCAACGATTCAACATCCAAAGCAACAATCGTGGATGAATCTTTGTTTCAGATATCTTCAAGCGACCTGTGGTATGGAGATATAATCATCTATCTCCAAACACAAACATATAGGTCAAATAACTCTCGCTCGAAACAACGATGTACTTGATACCAAGCAAAAGGCTACATGATCATCGGTGATATGCTTTACCATCGTGGTATTGAAACAATTCTGCGAAGGTGCCTCACCCATGAGGAGGCCGAAAAAGTCCTGAATGATTTTCATTTAGGCACATGTGGAGGGAATCAATCTGGTTATGCTACAGCACAAAAGATTTTATGAGCAGGATACTTTTGGCCAACAATCTTCAAGGATTGCATAACCGCAGTCAGAAGTTGCCATGCTTGTCAAATATTCGACTGCAAAACAAGAATACCACCCACACCTCTGCAGCCAGTAGTTGTTGTTGGACCATTCGCCAAATGGGGCATAGATTTCATGACATGTAACCCCACCTCAGCTAGGGGCCATGGGTATATCATAGTCGCAGTTGACTATTTTACGAAATGGGCCGAGGCGATGCCTACATTAAACAACAGTGGCAAAATGACTGCTCTTTTCTTTTTCAATCATGTACTCTCCAGATTCGGTGTTCCGGAAGCTATAGTCACAGATCATGGATTGCATTTCCACAATCACATGATGGTTGAGTTGGCTACCAAATTGGGACTCTCTCTCGAAAACTCTACTTCGTATTATCTGCAAGCTAACGGGCAAGTTGAGACAATCAACAAAGTCCTGAAATGCATGCTGCAAAGGATGATTAGAGTCCATAAACAGAGTTGGCACCTAATCCTGCACTCAGACTTGTGTGCATATCGGACATCGGTGAGAAATGAAACCGGGTTTATTCCCTTTCAGTTGGTGTATGGCCTGGAAGCAATCTTACCAATTCAGTGCAAAATCTCGTCCCTCAAGCTCACAGTCGACCTTCTCCTCGGAACTTCAGAAGAGGAGGCTCGTTTCTTGGAATTAATCCAACTGGATGAAACCTGTCATGATGCCACCTTGGCTAACGAAGCACATAAGAAATGAGTCAAGGCACAATTTGACAAGAATTTCAAACCCTGTGTCTTCTCAGAAGGTGACATGGTCTTACTTTATGACCAGGAGTCCGATAAGTTGGGAGCAGGGAAGTTCCAGTATTTATGGATGGGCCCCTATATTGTTAAGCATGTATTAGAAAAAGGAGCCTACGCGTTAGTGGATTATGATTGGATTCCACTATCGCAACCCCGAACGGGTTGTACCTTAAGCGTTACTATGCTTGACTTAGTATAGTAACCTCTTCATATGCTTTTGTTCCATTTTTGTTTTCACTAAGAGTAGTCGTTTTGGTTAGGTAATCCAATTTTACATTTGTTGCAGATGTCGAACCTATTAGAGTCGTTTGTTGGATATGCCGACGGAGCGAGTCATAGTTCCCAGAACCTATCTTCTGCGGCCTGGGCCATCTTTGATCCAAGCGATGAGTTAGTGTGTTTCAGAGGGGTATGTATTGGTCGATCAATGAACAACATCGCTGAATACAGTGCGTTGATAGAACACCTCTCTAATGCCATCACACATGGCATACACTGACTTGTCATCAGGCTAGACTCATAACTCGTCATTCTACAACTTACCATCATCTATACCGTACAGAATCCAGCTATCTATCGTATGTTCCTAAGGGTCAAGATTTTGGAAAGGTAGTTTGATTCTATTCAATATCAACACATTTCCAGAAACTTAAACACATTAACCAATTCATTAGCAAATTATGCATTAAATAGACATTTGCAACATTTATAAAAAGAAAGCATTTCATCAATATTTGCATTAGGATCATATAAATTAACTAAAATAAAGCTCCGAAAATAAAAAATATATATAAATGTTAATATTTTGTACATAGTGTTCTGTGTCCAAGACAAAATCGGTCTTATGACCCAAAAACTCAAAATGCTAGGGGGCACCATAGTCTAATGGTGCTGGTGATAACAAGTCACCGCCTGTGCAATCATGCGTAAGCGTCTACTCCATCGGCTCGGCACACCAGTGGTATGTCGCTGTAATCTCAGAGGCAGCTCGTCGGTCCTCACATCCAGAATACCAAGGGTGAGACTCTCGATCTAATCCTGCAACACTACAAGAGTGTCGGCCACACCCAGATCATGAAGGACAGCCCTCCCTACAGCCTCTCCTGCTGGAATGGCAGCTGCTGCTCTCAGGCGCACTGCTGGTTGCACTGGTCTGATATCTGCATGAACACATGAGTTTTGATCAGTCCTGATAAAATTTTAAAATAAGGCACAAGAACATTATAAAAGAAATAAACAGAGATATGGTCAAAATTTTTTACCTATGACACCCCACTGCTCTCCAGCCAGCAATGCCAAATCTGGGTCACCCCGAAAATCCATCCCAGCATACGGACACTCAGCATAAACCATCTGCTGACATTTGAACCACTCGAAGAAGGCATCAGAGAAAGAAACTTGCGACTAACCAGCATGTCGGGCCATAAGGTCAATCCATCTCTACATCTGTGGCTCAGTCAGTGGTGGAAAACCAAGTGAAATATACTGTGAATGCATCAGTGGGATCTTCTCCAAGGCGGAAGCGGTCAGAATATAACCATAGCCAAGGTTCTTGGATCTTCCATTTTTCACCTTGGTAAGTTGTTCTTTTATCACCAAAAGTACTGCATCACACTAGTTGAATACCTTTGGTTCGAGGCATTCCAAGGCACACTACATATAGGACCTGTTGGCCAAGTGAAGGGTTGTGCTCCCAGCCAATCTAGCAAAGGTAAATAAAATAGTCCTCAAGGACCAGTTAGTGACATTTTGGATATTGATCTTGCTGTCCCTACTCGACTGAGATCTTTCTCTACAGTGTTGGCGAATATAATCCCTCATGGATTCGCCTCCACGGCGGAACCTGATAGTGAGAGAGGGGAACCACGTCTCGATAAACTGGTCAAGAAGTAGATGTCCTCAACAGTCAAGGGGATGGATTTGCCTTTGATTTGGAACACTTGGTTGGTAGGATCCCATGCATCGAGGAAATATTGCAACAAGTTGATTTTTTGCCTCATGCTAGATATGCGGAAGAACTTGAGAAAACTACAGTTCCGCAATGCAGTTACCATACCCGAATCATGTAAGGAAACCATGTCCTCTTCTTCATGCTCACATTCATGCCATGTAACAACCATTTTTCTCCAATGAGTCTCTGAAAAAAAAACAAGAGAAGAATTAGGATCCTGATTTGGCAAAAAACAAGCAAAATTTCCATGAAAAATCAGTGCAAAAGTTTTCCTCCTTGCACCCATCACACCCCAGCTGTGTACTGGGTGAGATGCATACTAACTGGCCAATGACCAATCTAGTATGCATCACACCTTTTGATGTATACTAGGTGTGATGGGGCCAAAACGAATTGTTCAAACCCCAAAGGCTTAGAAAGCATGAAAACATGCTCAGAATTCAAAAAGGAACGATGTGATTGAAGAGCTCAGGTTTAGCTCCTACCTAGTCTAGACGGCATCAAAAATCATCCACAGAATCTCCCAGAATTAGTTGATGAAAATCAAGGGGGAAAACACCTCCAGAGCTCCAACAAACCCAAGTTCAAATGAAATGGTAAAATGAGAGGTAAAAACTACTTTTAAGTTACCTTTCACGTAATTCGAGTAGAGTATTAGTGTTTTAACCCATTTTTCAAGAATGTATTCTCATTTCTAATCAGTTTGATGGAGCAATTGAATAGGTAGTACAACCGTCAAAAGAACATAGTGTTAATGGTGAATCGAATATCAATGACCATTATCACGAGCAGTTTTATGCAAAGTTCAAGCTCGTTAAAAATTAAACCTAAGCAATGAGAATATGTTCCATCAGAGTTTAAGCTCATTAAAAAATGAACCAACCTCTGGTAAATAACCATTGCGAACACATTATCATTAGCTTTTGAGCCTTGGTCGTGTTCTTACTATCACCTCCACTCTATTTTAGCTGATCATATGCCTCCATTTGATTGTTTACCCTTTTTGAGGAACAGCTGCGACGAGTGATTCTGTTAGCCCTCTTCTTAACACTGTCGTGATTGGAAAGTTCCAACCCTTACCTGGAACCAACTGCTACCCAAAAATACCACTCGTTCCTCAAAAAACGAGTCTCCTTTAAGCTCTTTTCATCTGACTCATAAAATATGAAAATATTTCCAAGTAATTGGCCTCTCCAACTCGTTAAAATGATCAAAAGTGCTATCCCTCCTCTAGATTTTAATCTTTTTGGACCTGAGGGATATTACACAAAAATGTCGAGTGCTTGTCTTGTTCAGCTCGTTAAAACTATCAAAAATTAATCCCTTTTGTATTATTTTATACTTTTTCGGATTTAAGGGATTATATGATGAAAAATGATTACTAGAGTTTCCTTTCCATCCCTTTTTCAGACTCTCTAAAATTGAAAAAGGACCTAGTTATCTTTGTTGTTAAACTCGTTAAAACCAATAGCGACAAACCTATGCATACAGACAAGAACGAGTTTTACTGTCGCTAGGCTCGTTAAAACATAGCGACGAGTTTTCCCGAAGGGCAAATTATAGAACAAGAATATGTTACCCTCCACAAGCTTGACAAAAATAAAGAGGTACTGGTTAGCAATGACTGGGGAAAAATTGGGAAGAAAACTTGAAGAAACTTTATTGGCAGCAAGCTGCTCTTAAACATGACACTTTCACTCCATCACCATGATTGAGTCGGGTTGGGTTATTCCATTCACCAGACATATTACCATTGATTCACTGTACCATCCATTTTCTAGGGTTAATGCTACCAATCCATTTCAGTGTCGCCGATATGTTCAAGAGAATTCGCTCAGAGAATTCACGAACCCATCTTGTGTCTCATTCGCTGCAATACCTTCACGCTTCATTCTTTCATGACCGCCACCTTGAACCTTGTATCATCATATCGTTTTCACCTCCACAAAATCATTTTCTCCGTCTTGTGTCATAGATGTGTGATTCATTAATGCCCTCCTACGACAGGTCACTTCTTGTTAACATCAGCTCATTATCCAAGAAGTCAACCTAGGAACAACCCTTTCAGTACTTTAAAGCTTACATGCCTCAATGGCAAGTTTCTCACTTCCGGCGACAGGTTTACATCAATGGCCTTCGAATGAAAGATTTTTCATGGTGTTCGACGACAAGTCCCTTTTTCACACCACGTGAATTGTACTATCGTACCTTGATGGTCATCATCATTATCGGTGATTCCTCTCACGCCTTTTAACAGCTTACATCATTGGTTGTCAATCAAGCGATGTCTTTCCATGTTCGACTCCAGAACATCTTTTCACATGGATCAACTTGTACCTCGGGCAAAGATTGAATGAGTTTGAAGACCCTGGATCTAGTTTCATCCATCCGAGCTATGATATATTCAGGAAAATAAATACATCAAATGTACATCATTTCCGCATAGATAATCATCCAAGCCAAAGGATGATGGCTCTACCAGAATCATCAATCTGCCACACAGACGATTGTCTGTCCTATGTACATGAGAATGAATATATAAAGTTGAGCATGGGAATGCTCGCCAGCTAGATCATGAAAATATTAGGAAGATAATGTATTGTATTGTATCTTATTACAGGTCGCCTTCCAGTTCGAAAAACCTCGGATCCTCATGATAAAGCATTTCACACGACATCAAAAAGATTTACGACCTCATGCTTTAGGGGGCAACTGTTATAGACATATTTGGGCACTGCAACCCCAATCACATATGTCCATAAACCAAGGGCTTCTAAGTCCCTAAAACTATTGCTTCATACCCTGAAGTAGCAAGGTCAGCTGATTACATCATCTCCCAGAAGTTCTCCATGAAAAAATGCTCAGAATTGGTCAAGATTGGACCATATAGACTTCTCAGTGCTAAGGGTGCAGTGCATCTCACTTGCCACATGCAAAAAGAGCGATGCATAATGGAAATCCCTTCCGTAGGGTGCGATGAGTGAGAGTAGACAAATGGCAGAGACAGTTTGCAAGGTGGATGATCATGGAATCTTCCAGAAACTTCTCCTGTGACACTTGCCTCTCTTAATTCACCCAGGGATGAGTAAGAGTTCATAAAATCTCCAAGTGGAATTGAGAACTATCAGAGAAATGACACTAATCACAATCCCAGAATCTAACTCACCCACCTGCAAACATCTATATATGGATCCTCATCCCAGAGATCCCAAGGGCTGGAATTTTGTATTTTTTAAAGAAGTGTTGTTGGTTTCTTTATGGAACATCATAGTGTTGGGTGATCTAAGATTTTCATGAGGTGAAGGGCTTTCATGCTAGGAGGATGACGCTAGGTCAGATCAATGGGTTGTAATCCTCTCTTCTACTCTTTCTATCAATAAAGCTATTTGAGTTTTCCCCCACATTCATGTATGTCTGAGTTGATATATGCATTTGTGTGGTTAATATATATCTGGTCCTATATTGTTTATGATTGTAGATCTCTATGCTTTGATGTTATTATGCTGCTTTGACTTTACAGGTGCTCTTTGAAGCGAGGCAAGCAAGGGATGAGCAGTAAAGACCTGTGAGAGGGGAGAGGAAACAAGCAAGGAGCCAAGGGAAACACTAAGTTTGGCACTCTCTGCTTCTCTCTAATCTACTTCTCATAAAGGAAAATGCAAGTAATTTTAGTTTTTTTGTTTCTAAGATAGCTACCCGTCTTAGTAGGACTAGTAGCTTTGAATGGACACTAGATTTCCCGATAACAAGTGCAGTCTTATACTAGTATGTAGGCTTCTACCTGCAGAAGGCTACAATCTTCTCTCATTCTCCAGCTTCTCCTCAAAGGGAGCTACAACCCCCTTAGTTCTTGTATTAGTTGATGTACTAGTACATAGGTGCTGACCTATAAAAGGCTACAACCTTCTCTTTTCTTCCAGGGACCACATTTCATAAATTTTCAGACTGGATCCATAAATATAAAGAAATCACTACTGCAATACAATCATTAACTCTAAATCACTGAAACCCTGTCATCAAAACAGAGTCACCAAAACACAGACCAGAGCCCAGAACTCTGCAGCAACCACTAGAACCAACACCAACTTGAAATATCAAATCTCATAATTTATATGCTACTTGACTGTGTCAAACCAGTGTGTATACACTCTTTCACCAGAGAGAACCCACATACAAATCTGAAAATAATTACTTATACCTTCGCTGCAATTTCCAACTTCAGATATACCTAGACCATAAGATATAAAGGATAAAACATGTGTCAGTATTCAAATCTATTCATGATCATACCATATAATGATACTACATTTTAGTCTTCAAGATCCCAGTCCATCAACCTTTATCAACCGCATAGGTGCCTCCTTAGTTCAGATCAAGCAGAGCATCACAAACCCATAACCAGCATACTAGATCTCATACTTCATCAGATATTCATCACTTGCACACTTCCACTCTTGGCCTAATGATCTTCTCCTTATATAGGTTTAGGTCTCTCTCAATACCATGGTCTAAAACCACGTAGAACCAATACCTTCGACCCAGCACCTCAGGTCAACACTTCGGACCAAATACCATGGACCAATACCAAAATACCATGGACCAAACACCATGGAATAAAACTTAGATTCCCAACATGTACATGCCTTTCCTTTTGTAAACTTGCGTGTGTACGTATACGCAACTTGGTATATGTTGCACCCATGTGTATACGCATTTTTGTCACAGCACACCTATGTATACCTCTCTGATTATTAATTCTTTGCTATTTGCTAGATATACTATGATCTGTCATCTGAGTGAGTAGCTATCAAGGACAACACCTGTATCATATATGTATCATAATGCCAGCAATCTCCCCCTTTGGACTTGATGGCAACCACCACACCAAGTCACTCTCCCCCTTTGACATCAAGGGAAAAGGGCATACCAAGAAGTTCTCTCCCTTGGTATATCTTCTGCTATCCATACTCCCCTTGAGTACCTGTTGATTGAGCTCCCCCTTTGTATATTCCAAGATGTACGAATCCGTCCATGCTCCCCCTGAGCACATGCAAGGTCTTCATGACTTTATACATACATCAATCTCCCAACCAAGTGGGAATACACTATTTTTTACTCATCCACCCAACCAAGTGGGGATATACCAAATGTTTATACATGACTCAAAAACAAGAAACATTACATCATCCATCCCATACATAGTGGGGTAACAAAATAGATCATATGACTCACAAAGTCCAAGGACCTAAACAAGACCATGATAGTTATCAACAACTATCATACACCATATGATCTACACCATAAGCATCTGTCACTAGCATCCAGACCAGTAACCTACAATCCATTTTCTTGGTCAATCAACAATCAGTAGCAAGATGTGTCAATAAGCATCATCACCAAAGACTTCTAACGATAATGCCAACAATGAATTATTTGAAGCATATGCTCCCGCTGAGCCTATGCCAACCATCATATACCATGACCGAACTATTTCCTGAGTCCATTCTGATGCTTTTTCTTCAGAGCTCCATATAAATGACTCTGCAACCTATAACTCGCGTATATACACAACTTATCTTCATAATATCTGCATATGCAAATTAGAATACTGATGGTCTACACTTTCAGTTTCCCTTGTGTCCGTTATGTCAGCTAACTGAGTTATGCCACATCTTTCTATCACTAATTCTATCTTCTTCAATACCTGGAGTTATGATGATGTATGATCCTCTTGCTTTGGAGTTCGAATTTTACTCCTACATTCCCTTACTTTATGTCCAAACTTGTTACATGCATAACATCTTACATGTTTCATATTCCTTCTATAGCAGTCAATGGCTTTGTGACAAAACATATTGCAAGCAAAACAATATCCCTTGAAGTACCTAGAGCATGATGATCTTTCTGTGTGATCGTCTTGACCCATTTTTCTTCTGCATCTAGCTGGAATATGTCCAAAGTTATGACATACATAACATTCAACATTATTCATTTGAGGAAATAACCGACTATCACTTCCATAGTTAGGAGGAAAAGATCTTCTTTGAAGAATTTATTTCCTTGGTTGTTGCTGAGGTTTATTAGCTTCCTATACCAATAGGTTTCATTTTTCATGATTGACTGGAGAAGTGCCAAATATGTTCATCCTTTCCATGCTGCAAAGGTTCCATATTTTGTAGAATTTCACCTTGTACAGATGGTTGACTCTTTCCATAGTTGATGAATACCCAGACAGTTCAATCCTAGCTAGATCATGTTCGAATTTACTTGTATTAGAATAGAGAATAAAGGTTTGTACAAACAGTTCAAGCTTGGTAGACAAGTAGTTAGGTAGAGAAGCAAAGGGTCTCAACAGCTTAATCTAAGCCCTGGAAGAGATAATGGTAGACTTAGATAGGAGGGCAGCTAAAAGAAAAGAGAAGAATCATAGTTTGCTAGTTCAAATGCACCCAATGAAAATGAAGAAAAAATGTTAGGTGTACTAGGCTGGGTAGGCAGTTTTGATGTTGTAGAAGCAGGCTTATGAGCAATTTGGTCCTTTGGAACAGGTTTCATCTCATAAATATCATAAGGTGCTATGGCAAGGTGGTTACAAAATAAATGGAGCATGACTAATTTCCCTCCTCATTTTTCCAATAACACTTACTAACATCCCCCCAAGGACAATGAGATCTACTCACTACCCTTAGTCCACTTCATTTCATGAAAAAACTGAGTGAAACTATGTTTTCACCTAGGAAAAACGAGCCACATTTCTTGTGTAAAATGTTTTTATTCCATTTTTCCAAGTTTCCTAAAATTCATAACTTGGTATCCTTTCATTCCCCCCATGCCTAAGTTTTCATTCTATAAACTTAGCCTTTATCCATATATATCCATTCCACATAGTCATATTAACCTACTAACACTATTATACATCACCTATGTGAATATTTCCCCTCCCTTACTATCTAAAATACATAAAAATCCCTAAACATCTAAATATCCCGACCTTGGCTAACTATAAGCTATAGTTTAATTTTTGTCAGGAGTTATTGGTCCATCCAGGGCCAATAACAACCCTCCACGTGCTCTATCAGGACTTGTTTAGCTTCTGGCTAAATAAATAGCCGAACTTGCATATCATACCCCCAAATCCCATTTAATCAAAGTTTAAAATACACCCCACAAAACATTACAAACACGAAATATTACAGCGGGTCCCCCAGTTATAAGTCGCCGCCATCTCCATCACCCGCCGACTGTCCGATCATCGCGAATAGATCCAACGGCTGTCGAAAATATCGGAAGCCCTTAAGTGCTGAACGATAGCATTCGAAGGATGGGTGGTATTTCTGCCATATAGAGGACGCGTGTTAGGCACCCGGTGTGATCGGAGCCCCCTCCTCCAATACCACTTCCCTCCAAAGGCGGTGCGGGGAATACCACTGATGTCATGCCTGCATCATATACTGACGTCACCCTCGTTGCCGCCAGTCTATCCACCATGTCACATCCCTGTCATCTGCCCACATCAGCGCCACGTCACCCGCCATGTCACCTGACATGTCATCTTCTGTAACTCGCTACACGACAAAAGTACATCATGCTCATGTCATCAGACAAAAGCGCACCAAAACCTGCCAAAGTCAAAATTTTGTTAAAAAGGGGTGAAAGTGGTATTTTTCACTCATTTGTGTTTGTTTCCTCTATGCATCCTATGCATGCTGATTTACATCTGAAATAGTATTTTAACTGTACAGTACGCCACCCAACAGTTTTTACTCCATAGCTCGGCCCCTCGGCTCGTCTCGCCACCTACAAATTGACCATTTGACTGTTAAAACAAGTATTTACACGAATTTGCTCCTAAACCCTGTTTTTCATTGGTTTTCTCTGTAAAATTGCCTGCAAAACCCAAAATTTGAAGAAAAAACATTATGTTGCTTTCAATAATACCCACCATAACCACTGTCTTGCCAAATGTTCACCATAAATCTGCACACTGAGCTAAATTCGATCTCGTTCGGCCTTGCAAATTCTCTGAGAAACCCCAAAAACTGCCTTTTTACCCACTATTGTTGCCCATTCTGCCAAAGGATCCCACAAATTCTGTCTCTCCATCTAATTTCTATCCACTGAGCTAAATGCAAACCAACAAACCAATTTCACAGTGAAATTCCCAGAGAAAATCCATAGAGCTATTGTTTTTCCTATTTTGCTTACACAGACCCAAAAATTCCAATTTTAAAAGCAACCGAATTGAGCTATGGAAGGTCTAGTAGCCTTAAGTATTACTCCTCTCAATGCACCACAAGGAATTGGAACATCTTCCCTTGGCTAATAGAGATTATCAAATCCAAGACTTAGTTGGCTACCAAAACCATCTGCAAGCATTCTGTGAGCTCAGAGATAGTTACCTAAACCAAAATGATTTTTATGGCATATGGGAATCAAATCTACCCATATACTACCTCCCCTCTGTCAATATTTTCCCTGAGATAATTCACTTCTACTGTGAGAACTATGAGCCAACTCAAAGGGCAGTCAAAACTCCATCTGGAACTACCCTCTTTCATATAACTCTTGACTCCATAAATCAAATGCTAAACTTCAAACCGACTCAGCCTCAGTTTCCTTTTACTATGAAATTATTGCTTGATGAAGGTCCCAAACTCTCTAGCTCAGAGATAACCCGAATTGCCCAAGTATTTATGAGAGAAAATCGCCAGCCTAAAGAGCCACCTCCTTTTCACTATGCATCTTTCAATGAAGTGGGTAGATTACTTGTTGATATGATATCTTATGTTCTGGGGTTCAAGATAAGTGAACATATTGATGAAACTATATTGGTTTTAATGTCTATATTTACCCCAGGGTAGCCCCCTGCTGTCAAATACAACTATGCCAAATTCATTGCCAACAAGATACATGACCAATTTTTGAATCTAGATAGGCAGGGAGTCTTTAAGTATTCATCCTATATCTATCATCTGTTCTTATATTATCAGCCATATAGTTTTCAATTCCCCATCAGAAAATTGGACCCTAAAGGAGAAAAGAGGTCTGTGATTTTTTGGACCTCAATCTTTCATGAAGTCTGTAACTCTCCCTACTCTTACTGTGAGTTTATTGATATGTTTTTATACCTAGTCTCTTCTCTCCTGATGAGAACTCCTCCTCCTAGACTGTCATATGATATGCAAAAGATATTAAAGCTCTCCAAAAACTATAAAATAGGTGACTGGTACTTTTACTAGAATCACAGTATTATCAGGATATATGGCTGTGAGCTATGCCCCTACAGGTTGCCAAGATATGTGCCATTGAGACTGTTTGCCTTGGAATATTTCAGGCAATTCATCAATTCAGATTTGACTCATTTCCATAGCACAAAGAAAAAGGCTCAGTTGAAACTGAGAGACCAGTTAGGCCCCTATGTCATGGACAAAAAGGAAGGATGGAAGGATGCTGATGAAATATTGGGTCAAACACTCAAACTAAAGAGAAGCTTTTGGTGGGTACCCTATGACCCAAATGGCTTTATCAATATAAGAAGGATAAAATATAGGTTGGCACTCTATGAACATTGCAGCATCCTTGAAATAGAACAATTTGCCAACCAAGATGAGTGGGTGGAGGGCACACTAGTTGAAAAACTCACTGAGGAAGAGAAAATGGAACAAACTATGAAAAATCTAGAAAAAACTCTTGACTTAGATTCTTTTGGGCAGGTGTCATTCAAAATACCATAGCAAACCGGAGAAGGCACATCAACTGCTGCAACTTCACAACAAGTTGCCCAAGAAAGGACTACACCAACAACAGGGACAACAAAGGGCAAGGAGATAGTAGTTACAGAGCAAGAACCAATGGCAGACCAGCCAACTACCTCAAAGGAACACAGTCAAGGGCAAGCCCCTTCACTACAAACAGAGGCACCATAAGTTCTAGCACTACAAACTCCTCTTAATGAGGAAAGAAGTAAGAAAAGAGATAGAGAAGAGACCACACCTGCAAGTGGATCAATAGAACAGCTAAAGACTAAAAAGAAAAGGGTAGATCCTCTACTTGAAGAGGAAATTGTTGAAGAAATCACAGAAAGCACAAGAGGAGAGAGTGGCATCATCCAAAATACATCCACCAACTCTCACAGGCAAGAAATGGAGAGGCAACATGTTATGGAAGTTTCCTCCTCAAGGTCGCAAAGTAAGAAACGATCTGATATTAAACAAACATTCATGGAGATTAAGGCCCAAAATGAGTCATTGAGAATTCAGCTTTATGATCAATTTCTCAAAATGACACCCTCCAAATAGCAAAGACTAATGGCAACATATGACATTAAGGAGGAGAAAATGATCCTAACTCATTTTAGGCCTAAGGTTCAGCAACCACAGTCTGTAGCTAACTACATAAGGACCAATCTAGAGGTCCTTGCCAAAGATATACACCCAATGGACCAGATAGAACTGCACAAACAAATTGGTGAAATGGTTTATGCTACATTGGCAGACAAGGCAATGCTGGCCCACCAATTGAAGGAGTCATTAAGTAATACATCTGCCCAATTGGATTTGGAAAAGATATCTTCTTTAGCCAAAGACAAAAGAATAAATACCCTAGAAGATATCATTATTGAGCTGGGACATGATCCCAAGGATGCCAAGGGCATCAAAGAATTTATAAAGAAGAAGGAGGAAGATATTGCTGCACTTAGGAAGCAATTGAAGCTGCTTGTCACCATGCATCCACAAACAACAGAACTTGCATAAGAAAAAGCAGAAGAAGATGTAATGGATTTGCTAATGAGGATGAATCAAAGGCTAATTCAAACAGAGAAAGAGTTGGAGAAAGCATTGCAAGCCAAGTAGGGAGAGTTGACCTCCCAGCCACCTGAAACAGCTCCAACAGTTATCACTGCTCCCCCCACAGTCACAGCAGCAATCCCTCCCACTGTGCCAACATCAACAAAAGGTACATCAGCCATAGATGCTTCAGCAACAACAACAACAGGGCGAGACACCAGCATGAGGATGGAAGAAATGATGCAAGCAGTAAAAGAGCTATAAGCCCAAATGTTAAAGCTTAAAGAGGAAAAAGAAAAATTGGCCAAACTAGAGGTAAGATAACAGTGGCAAAGAAAACCAGAGAGGTAAAGGCCCTGGAGAACAAGGTAAAATCATTGGAAAAAGATATCACCTTGCATAAACCTCTAGCAGATATCAAAATGATTTTGTGGACCAAAATTGGCCAGTCTATCACTGACCAATGGCAATCAATTCAATTAATCCATGAACAAATAGAATTGATAGAAAGGGCCCAAGTGGAAATTCAAAGGGCCAAGGCATCATTGGGAAACATGCCTGAGCAAGCCAATAGATTGATCCATTTTTTGAATACTCACACTAAAGAATAGCTAGCAGCTTTGGAGATCGTGGACAAAATAGGCACCATATTGACACTGAAAAAGGTGCTAACAATGAGGAATTTGCACAGACTTTGGAAAGAAAGTTCCAAGAAATGCAGATGGAGATTAATGCCTTCACAGAGAAGTTTATAGTCTTACAGCAAAAGAGTCTACCCAGTTTACTAACCAGCAATCAAAGACTATTAACACATTAACAATATGCTCACAGGGTAAACACATATGTTACAAACCATCTCATAGCATTATCAAGCACTTCAAAAGACACAGGACCTCCCTCCGGACAGAGTTTATATGACAAATTGGAAAATTTGTTCTATATTGAACATGCAATAAATCATCTTTTTGAAGTCAAGCCCAACTTCTAAGGTATACTGAGGCTGATGAAACACTAGTAAAAATACAAAGACATCAGTTACCAACAGACAAATGGTGGCAGAGCATGCTGGAAATATTACCAAGGTAATTTGGATTTTTCTTTTTATCTGCATTTGGTCAAATAACAAAACACGCGGCAGATATAATAAAGATGGGAACAATAGAGGAAGGAGGTCAAGCGGGGACTAGGACGTGTTAAAGTGAAATCAAGAGATGGTGAAAGGATCGGGACAACAACGCAGGAATGCAAAGTAAAGACACAGCTACCAGCCGACTTCCTGAATTAAAAAGTAAAAAATATCTTATCAGTTAAAGCAGCCAACACAACAACAATTACTCCTACATTTATTTCTGCATTTATTCCCTTGTTAGAGTACGTGGAGGAAGTTATTGCTTCATATCTTATCCATAAGATATTTTGTAACTCTCTTTTGTATAAATACCTCCCCAAGAAATGTATTCAGGGTTGGTGATTTTCCTCTTTGGACCATGCTGTAGCTCTGAGAGTTTTTAATACAAAGGCTGTTGAAGTGCATTGCTGCTGGACCGTCTGAATGTGGATTTGATGTTCTAGGCTCTGGTACAGAATTCCTGTGTCTTTCTATGGATCAATAAGTTGTTCTAAATTGTGTTTTAAGTTTTCTATGTTTGCAAATCTCGTATATGTTTCATAATCTTAGTAACAGGGAAAAAGAATAGCCCAGGACTTGTTTAAATACACTCTGTGTCCAATCCCTGTTGTTATTTATGTTTTCTTCGGAATTAGGATAAACAGGAATTATTAGATGCTTCTATTTCCACTAATTCTTTCGCTTTGAAAATTTCCAAGGAATTCTTTACTGCTCCTTGATAATATTAATGCACTTTCCATCTGTCGTCGTGATGAAGGATTCTTGACTGCCCTTCACCCACTGGCTTACATTCCATCAATTTCTAGGTTTCAATATTGTTCCAAAATTGATTATATTGATCTGTAGTATTGCCCTTTATTAGAGAAACACACTCAGCAGTCCATCTTCATAGACTCCATTTGCCCAATGGAATAAACTATTTCAGACTTGCATCCCAGCTCTGTTTAAAATCACTATCCAAACAAACATAAAACAAAACCCTGCACATCATAACTAGCATAAAATACTTCAAAAAGCAAAGTTAAATTATAAAGAGAGTGCAGTTTGGCTAGAAGTTTTCATCTAAAAGATTGGTTAGTGGTTACCTCGGCCATATTCCCTTTTCTCACAACTTTTTGGGAACAACCTGAGTGATAACATCATTGGCAACTCCGCTGGGGACTGAATGAATGTCTGTTACTACTGTCTAGCTTCTAAAGCTACAGATGGAGCCTGAAGTTAGCCAGGAAGCCTTTGAAACTATCTTTGCTATGCAATCGCAAGAGTAAATAAAAGCTACTTCAGTCTAACTCTAGTTTAGCTTTAGATTTTAAGCAGTTGTCTGAAAGATTTGTTTGGCCATCCTTGTTTCAAACGTACCTGAAGGAAAGCCCAACTCCTCCTACATTTTAGGAGCTTCCTTCAAGATATTGTCAAAACTTGTATCCTCCAAATATTCCCAGAAAATACCCAAAACATACTTTAGGAGATGGCTCCAAAGAAGAAAACTCGTTATGCTAGGTCAAACCCAGACCCGAATCCTCCAGCTATTTTTGACAATCCAAATTTGATTCCTAAGAGCCTTAGGAGACCCAAAAATCAAGAGAGTTATGCTGATTCAAATCTTGAAACACCGTAGCAGAAACCTATTCAAACTCAACCTACTACAGTAAAATCTCAAGCCTTTCTTCCTATTGCTGTAGCTTCTTCTAGTTCACCATTATCACTCCAAAACCTCTTTTCCACCCCTCCATCCACAACACTTAGCTCAGTTATTATCCCTGTGCTTCGAGTTGTCCCACTTTTTCCTGCTAATATGGCAAATCGATATGCTTTCCTGCAGTTTCCTGCCAATCCAGGGGCTATGCCATAGGATTATTAGAGAAAAATTACCTATTTTGATGGTACCAACACTTACACTGCTCAACAGCATACCAAGAAGATGACAAATTATTTTGAAAACTATGAGATTGATGATGATGATGTCAGGATGAAAATTTTTGTCCAGAGCTTAACTCGTGATATAAGGACCTGGTTTAGGTCACTCCCTGCAAACACAATAGCTAATCTAGATGCCATTTATCAGACTTTCCTGAACATATGGGAAAAGAAAAAAGACCCTTTACATATCTTAACAAAATATGAGAACTTGAAGAGAGGCCCACAGAAAAGTGTCCAAGATTATTGTGCCAGATTCACAATACCTACCTTGTTATTCCAATAAATCTTAGACCACCACCAGACTTACCATTGATCAAATTCCTTGATGGATTTGACTCAGACATGGCTTACCAGCTCAGGGAGAGAGCTCATCCTAGCCTTGAAGATATGCAAAGCATAGCTGTGAGCGTGGAAGCCAATTTGATTTCTAAACTGAATCGAGCTAGATTTGAAAGGAGAACAACTTTCAAAGAAGAATCATCCGCCTTTGAATAAAAACTTGATGCAATCATTAAAGGAATGGATGGACTGGGAGATAGAGTGGAAACTATTGAGAGGAAATCTTCATGGGAGGGCCAAGCAAGTGTTATAGATCCAAATCTCACTATTATGGTTTGTGATGCTGCACTCATGGCCTAGGGAAACCCCTCCTTCCAGACCTAGTCCCAAATTTAAAAAACAATGTTTTATTCCTTGTACGTGACATTGCCCTGAGTTAAACGCATGTATACACGGGTAGGCATATACCCAACCCATGTATATGTATTAAAACACTTAAAAAAATATAAAACTCCTTATTTTCGGGTGGAGATCATGGGTTTTACTTGCTGATCACCTGTTAGTGCCGGTGGCTCAACTGTTCCCAACCAACTCCCAACTAAAAAACTACTTTGGGAGTGGTATAAAAAGACATCAAAGGGAAGGCCTAAGGGAGGGGAGAAGAGAGAGAAAGGTTATTATACTAAGATTTTTCCCCTGACCAAGTCTAAAGACCCTTGTGCCTTTTGCACTTCCCCCATTTGTACAGGAAACCCTTGTTTCCTTGTACGTTGATGTTCATCCACTAGTTATGGCATCATGGAGTGAGTCTTGGAAGAATATATGCTAAAGGCTTGAGGCTGGACGGATCCGGAAGGAAGATTTTCTTGGGGCCTATGAAATGTTACTCCGGTGATATTACTCCTTTTGTACATTCTATTTGTATATAATAAAGAAACACGTCTTGGTTCTTGATATGCTTCTTCTTTATGTTTATGATGTTCATGCTTGAATTTCATATGTGAATGGTTGTTTAAAGTTCATAACTAACTTCCTTCTTTTATAACATAAAGATGATTTCTTTATAAGTCTTTGTCCATATACTGCTGTATTCTTTGGAATTGGTTGTTTTACAGGACAGACGAGCGAAAGGGACTTGAATAAGGGTTTGGACCCTTGAGGAACTTCTCAAACGTAGGACCTGACGTACGCCCTTCTTACTTTAGAACTTACTTTTAATAGCATAATGACTATGTGAATGTGTGTTTCTTTGTTTAGACAACTTTCAGTCTGCTAGCGTTTCCACCCAAAATTCCTAGGGGAGCAAATCCCTCAACAGAATTGGCGACTCCACTGGGGACAACACTCTTGTTGTTCCTAGTTTGGGTGTTTGTCAAGCCAATCAAGGCTCATTTGCTTGTTGGTTTGCTGTTACTGTCTGGTCTATTCTTGAATGCTAAGTTTTGCCAGTTTCTTCAGTTTGTTTTTTAATTTTCTTGAAATATTTCATATACGTTGTTTTCCTTAGTTACAAAAGCATATGTACGCTTGTTTCCTAAATGAAACCCGCGTATACGTAGGTTTCCTCAGGCACAATCGCGTATACATGTAGTCTGCACATAAGTACAGTTGCATATATATTGCAACTTTCAAGATTTATAAATTTTTGTGTCTCTGAAGGTTTGTCTAGTGGTTTGATTTAGTTTGAAAAAGTCATTTTTTCAGTATCAGTTGTTTGTTTTACAACAAGCGTCTTACTCCGATTTCTCTCTGATTGTAAGGAGTATTGGTCTTGTTTTGTGATTGCAAGCATCATCGTTTTTTGCTAAAAGCACACAAGATTTATTGTTGGAATCTTTGCTGCTCTGATTTATCAGAGCAGAAAGATTGTTATCAATCTTTGTGTTGAATTTGGTTTTTGGTGACTTTTTGTTTGCTTGACAAAACCGCTTTTTGTGACCATCCACTTCTTTGTTTCATGAAAGTTGTCAATTGATACTTTCTTGAAATTGTCTTTTTGATCTTTTTTGGTATTTCTTACCAAAGCTTTCATTACTTCTTTCGATTGTTAAAAAGCATCTTTAAACACATTTGTTTTTGTTGAGTTTTCATCCATTGTATGGTGTCAGCTTGCAAAAGTGGTTGTTGCTTATTGTTTCAATCGCAAAGTTTCATTTTTGTTGAGGGCATTTTTTAAAAGACTTTTTTGTTGATACTTTGAAGAAAACGTTTTGAAAGACTTTGTTTTGCTTTCTTGAACTTGTTTTTCATTTAGTTTCCTTTTAGTGAATGAAAGTGCTTTATGTTTGTCTTGAGTTTTGTTTTTAGTGTTTAGACGAAATGAATGGTCGCATCTCATATTCTATCTAGACATTGTAAGTGGAAAAAGAAAATTTGATAAGCAAATCAACTTTCATTTCTTGTTTTTAGAGTTGTTTTGAATCTTGCATCAAGCATATAGTTGTTGCATTAGGATAGATTTGCATCTCTTTAGGCATACATAGCTTGTTAACTTTGTGATGTGAAGTGTGAATTAACGAAAAGAAAAGAAAAGTTTGTTTTATTAGAATTTTTCCTTGAACCCTATAGAAATTACTCTTCATCGAAAAACAAAGACAAGTGCACATGCATATAGTTAGGTTTTATTAATTTCTTTTGCGTTGAAAAAACACCACTAGTTTCACTTCCATCATCCCCTGACTTAAAGAACAGCCCATTTTAAAATCAAGCACTAACTAAAATTCACTAGAACTTTTTCTTTTAAGTTAAATACACCAACAAGTTTTAGGATTTTAGGCTCCTGGATTAGGCGAGTGGAGAGTTAACTCTCCAAGGCCACTCAAACGTCAAACATAGGAGTCTGAATAACGAGGGAAAATCCAATAGCGTTAGGAAGACCAGGAAAGCTCTGGATCTGGGAGTTAAGCACGAGGGTCTATGAAGACAGGGAAGAGAGATACCCCCTCTCCTACTTGTTCGAACTTACCTCACAACTGTTTCGCTTGGCTTCTGCATCGAGCTGGTATCCATAGTTGCTAATCCTAGGGAACTACATAGGTGGCTGCAGAGGGGAATCCTGTGGCACCTGAGGTTGATGTTGTATCACTCTCGACAATACCACTAGAGGGCATCCTTGCGAAGTTTGGGGGCTTGCACCAGCACAGGCTGTTGTTAGGAGGTCAGCGTAACTTCCTCTGTTACCTTTGCTGATAGGCCTGGGCCCTCATCATCCCATACTATCTTCGAAAGGCCCCTTATTTTTCACTTTCTCGTATTTTGGTGTCCGGTCCTAATCACCCGAAGTGGAAATACTTGGAAGTTGTTTGACTGGCTGTATCTTTAGGGACTCTATAGTGGGTTCTTTGTGCTCTTAATCGGCCTAGCTTTCAATTTTTTGAGTCTTTAGTTAGATTTTAAACAAGAAATTTAAAGTGGCTGACCGATCTCCTATATGATCTCGAAGACTTTGTGGTCTTTCACCACCGAGTTTAGAGCCTTCTCCGAGAAGACGCAGAGGTAATAATACCGGTGGGTTTTGTCCCACGGCAATTGATGCATCGGGGATTGATCCTCCTCTCGGGGGCATTAGTATTCAAGCAAGGCCTGGTACTTCCACGGAACAAGAGAGGAACACTCCAGTTCTTTCTCGAGTTCGCTTACAAGCAGAGGATAACATAGAGGAAGAAGAACTTTCAGAGTCGTTAGCGGCTCTGAATTCTCCCCTACCATCTATTCATCCACACGTATTACAATACGTTGGGACACTGACGCATAGACCGTCAAGTCCAAGTTACGCTACGCGCTTACCTTCAATGACCACTACTGGAAGCATGGCTTCTACAATTTCTATGACTGTACAGATTCCCATGTCTATACAAGGGGGAGGAAATATTTCCATCCCCTTCGTCTCTTTATTCGGATCTTTTGCTAGCACGTCATTTGTTGCGTCTACCTCCATTCCGTCCACGAGTGGAAATTCCCAAACCAATGCTTTTGGTTCTAGATTCTTCCCATTTGGTGCCCATTCACAGGGCATTCCTTCAGCTCCGTTCGGGGCCGCCACGTCCATGATGAGTGGATCAGCTTCGTTCCAAGGTTTTTCGTTCGGAAGTGGTCATATACCACATTCCAACCCAACGATAGGATCCATGCCTTTTTCTTCTGTAGGACAAAGCAGCAATCCTTTCCAAGGTTGGAATAACCCTGGGCTTAGTAGTGCCGGAACTGGGAATCCATTTTTTGGCCAATATCAGAATAGGCCGTATACCATGGTTAGTTCATTCCAAAGTATTCCTCCCCTAGCTTCGGCTTGGAATCCATATAAGGGGTTATCAACTCCTTATAATCCTTTAGGAGGAAACTTTGCTGGGTATGGTGGATATACGACCGGAGTTGGTCAAACTCCGAGTTTTGCTGGGTCACAAGGCTTGCCTTTTGGTTCAGCGGGTTCTATTGATTACTTCGGGCAGCCTGGTGCCTTCCAAAATCTAGGCCAATCTTTTCATAGCTTTGGGAGTTCCGCCCAGTCAGGGTGGAATCCCCAAGCTCCTCCTAGACTTCCGTTTCTGGCAACGTTGAACTTGCTAGATCTCACTAAGTTAACTAACGATCCAATCAAGTACAATCTGGCCTGGCCTCCGGTCCCAACTAAACTCCCTTCGGACATTCCAAAATTCGAAGGGAAGAGTGGTGAGGACCCAGGCGACCATGTAACCACGTTCCACTTATGGTGCTCATCGAACTCCCTGATTGATGACTCGGTTAGGTTGAGATTATTTCAACACACCTTGACTGGTAATGCAGAAAAATGGTATATAGAGTTTCCTGGGGGCAGCTTTACATCATTCGCCGACTTAACCAATATTTTCTTAAACCATTTTTAGTTTCCTGTCCGGTATGATGCCAAAACCGAACTACTAGCCACTTTTCGTCAGGATAGGGCAACTCACATTTCTGATCATATTCAGGAATGGAGATGAAGAAAGAGGCTCATTAAAGCCGAAATCCCTCCATAGTATCGTCTCGAGTAGTTTTTGAAGTCTTTGATACCTGAGATCTCCAAGGATGTCTCCATGTCTAGGGTCTATTCTGAGGAGCAAGCCATTTTTAGGGCCCAACAATTAGAATTGATCTACTCTCAGTCTGGGATCCTACAAAAGTACTTGCCAGATGCTCCTGGGTCTAAGGTTGATGTAGCTAAGCCGAAGCCAGGTCCCCACGCGGAGGGTATTGTTGGGTCGGTAGACACGAATATGGTGAACTTGTTGAATCAATTATAGTAGTTGTCTTTACAAACTACTTCTAACAACCAAGTCACATCGTCTAACCCTTCGGCTTCCCAAACTTCTTCAATTAATGCTGCCCAATCTGATAACCCTAAAGGAAATCAAAATTCCAACGGTAAAAAGAAAGGACGAGGTAAGAAAAAGAACCAGGATGGGAAGCCTGATGCAAATAAATATGGCAATAATGCTAGTGGTGGTAGAAATGAGTCGAAAAAGAAAGTCAAGTTTCCATGAAAGTTGTGCAGTGGAGACCATTTAACTCATCTTTGCCCCAAGATTGAAGACACTCAACGCTTGTTAGGGCAGCAAGGGACTTCTAGTTCCCAAGCTGTGTTAACCAACCCTTTCCCCAAGTGCAGCAACTTCTTGCTGGCGCGAGTTCAAACCCTGGCTGCAGGGGGCAACTAAGAAGGGGAAAAATCATCGAATGTTTTCATGATGGGTTCTAACATCCATGTGGCTAGTCGGTCACATGATTATGGTGAAGCCAAAACTTCCAAGGACAAGGTTGTTCCTGGAAGTACTGACCTTCATATTGAGCGACCCCCTATTGAGAGTATACCACGGATACCGAAAGGTTCCGCTAAACACATGACTATTAATCCTAATGCTAGGGCTGCCCAGAATTACTCCATTGTCAAGGATCTGGCTCAGAGTCCATGCACCATGTCCGCTTTAGAGGTTCTCCAGTCGTGTCCGGCTTAGAGAAGTGCTTTACTTTCCGCGATTAGGGCATTCGATCCAACTAACTCTTTAGTGCTCACTTTCAACATGTTAAATGTCAAAAAGCGACTCCGTCATCATATGGCTTTTCAAATAAAGTCTACATACCGGAAAATTAACATTTTTCGTACCGTTATTGATGAAGGGGCTTCCACGTGCGTCATGTCGATTTCATGTTGGAAGGCTATTGGATTGCCTTTGGCTGTTCCTTCACCTACCGTCTTGACTGCATTCGATGGCCATTCTCATAAGCCGCATGTGATTATCCCGGCCTTTCCTATATGTGTTGGGGGGAAGGTCGTTAATATTGAAGTAGAAGTCGTAGATGCTAACCTATATTATAATCTCCTCCTAGGAAGGAACTGGGTATACGAAATGGATGTCGTTGTTTCAACTCTGTTTCGTGTCATTTGCTTTCCTTATGAGGGGAAAATCGTGAAGGTTGATCAATTAGATTATTGTCCAGTTGATCCTCAAGCAACCTCCGACTCTACTATTGCTTTAGTGGATAACCCTCGTTCATCTACTGAGAATCTAGGAGTAGGGATGTATTCCTCATTGATGGGTACTTTTGAGTTTCCCTCTCCTATCACTAAAATCGATGCCATTTCGTCATCTAAGGAGTCTTTTCGAGAAGAGTTCTTTTGGACTCGTTATTTTTCATACCCTTGGACCTTGCCTTCACCTACGACCACATTAGTTGAAGGACAAGGGAATGGAATGGAATTTCCTATATCTACAGTTGAGCTTAGATATCATTCTATCGTCAACTCTGCAGATGACCATTCTACTCCTTTTTCTGAAGAGGAGTTAGATGGCGATGTGGCCCCGGCTTGGAGCCTTGATTCTACCTCTGTTTTGGACTGCTTAGATTCAGTTTTACCTTCGAAAGAAGCAATTCTCAAAGCAATGATGGGTATAGATCGACCTTGGGAAGATTTATACCATCGTTCATACTTTCTTCCTCCATTGCATGAGGTAGAATCTAGATTCTCCGAGCTCTGTACTAGTGATGTTTGTACGGTGTCAAACCCTTTGGCTCCAGCACACGATTGTGCCGAAGGTAATATGTCGGTGATTTCAAAAACAACACCTATAAACATCTCTAGGGACCCTAACACAATCGAGAATCTCTTCATCGGAATTGAGTGTTCCCCTGAAGAAATTCAAATTTACACCAACATGTTCAAGGAATTTTGGGATGTATTTTCTTGGTCTAATGAAGAAATGCCTGGCATTGACCCATCTATAGTTCAACATGAGATCAATATGTATGAGAACGCCAAACCAATTTGTCAGAGGCTTCGGCTGGTCAACCCTAGGAAAGCAGCAACTATCAAAGCAGAAGTGGAGAAGCTGCTAAAGGCAGGTTTTATATACCCTATTCCTCTTACTGATTGGGTTTCTAATCCAGTCCCTATGGATAAAAAACAAGGAACAATCCGAGTATGCATCGATTTTAGGGACCTAAACAAGGCTTGTCCCAAAGATAATTACCCCACGCCATTCATTGATCAGATTATCGACGAGTGTGCGGGTAATGATATTTTTTCCTTCATGGATGGATTCTCTAGTTATAATCAAATTTCTATCTGTCCTGAAGACCAACATAAGATGGCCTTTATATGTCCCTAGGGTACCTTTGCATATAGAAAGATGCCTTTTGGTCTTAAAAATGTTGGAGCTACCTTTCAACGGGGCATGTCATATGCTTTCCACAACATCAAGCATGTCATCGAAGCGTACTTGGATGATCTCGCTGCTCATTCTCGAAAGAGAACTGATCACCCTAGCCACCTTCGAATGGTTTTCGAGCGGTGTCGTTTTTATAAAATTTGTTTGAATCCCAACAAGTGAATTTTCATGGTTACGTTCGGTCGATTTTTAGGGTTCATTGTGTCAAATGAAGGGATTCGGGTTGATCCCTTCAAGGTTGAGGCAATAGTTCGGTTGCCTCCCCCGTCCTTAATTCGTCAACATCAGAGTCTTCAAGGGAAGGCTAATTTCTTAAGGCGGTTTATAGCGAACTATGCTGAGATCACTAAAGGGTTCATGCGTTTGCTACGGAAAGGAGTTCCATTTGTATGGGATGACTCTGCGCAACGATTGTTCGATTCTTTGAAAAACGTACTAGTCTCTACCCCACTTTTGAGTCCACCGGATTTTGGCAAAGACTTCCTTTTATATCTCACTACAGCAGAATCAACCATTGGTATGGTTCTAGTTCATGAGGACGATGCTCTCACCGAGCATGTGATTTATTATTTGAGTCGAGGCTTAATAGGTCCTGAACTTCACTATTCTCTAGTTGAGAAGTTGGCCTTGGCAGCTGTTCATCCTCTCCAGCAACTCTGTTATTATATCTTGCTATGCAAAACTTTTTTCTTAGCGGTGGTCAATCCATTTCAATTTGTCCTCAGTAGGCGAGTGATTGGGGGAAAATATAACAGATGGATAGTCATTTTTCAAGAATTTGATCTCGAGTTCTTGTCCACAAACTCTAAGAAATCCATGGTTTTCGCTGAGCTAGTTTCTGAGCTGCCTTGTGGAGAGGATACTGTTTATGAGGAAAGTTTTCCCGACGAACATTTATTCCTCATCTCTTCACTCGACCCTTGGTATGGATATATCATTTTCTATCTCCAGACTTCGAAGTTTCCCTCTACTTTCTCCAAGGATGAACGTCATAAATTATGTCACCTGGCTAAAAATTATGTTATCATTGGTGATACCTTATACCGTAGAGGGGTTGATTCAATCCTTCAGCATTGTTTAACCTTGGAGGAAGCAGAGTCAGTGCTTAATGATTGCCACAGTGGAGCTTGTGGTGGTCATCTATCGAGGCTTGCTACAGCCCAGCGCATCTTACGTGCTGGCTAGTTTTGGCCTTCACTTTTTAAAGACTGTGTAGAAGCAGTCAAATGTTGTCACCCTTGTCAGATCTTTACTCGAAATATGCGTGCTCATCTAGCTCCTCTTTTTCCCGTTGTCACCGTCGTTCCTTTTACTAAGTGGGGTATTGATTTTACAACTTGTAATCAGCCTTCAGCGACGAATCACAAGTATATTATTGTGGCTGTAGACTACGAAGTGGGCCGAGGCCATGCACACTTATAAAAATGATAGTGACACGGCAGCTTTGTTTCTTTTCAATCAGGATATCTCAAGATTCGGTGTCTCGAGAGAGATTTTCACTGATCATGGCAGTCACTTCCAGAATCAACTGATGTCCGAATTGGCTCTTAAATTAGGTTTCCGGCAAGAGCATTCGTCTCCTTATTATCCTCAAGCCAATGGACAAGTCGAGGGAGTCAATAAAACTCTTAAGACGATACTCCAACGGACAATAGACAAAAATCGGTACAATTGGCACATTATGTTGTATTCGGCTCTTTGGGCATACCGGACCTCCGTAAAGACTGCTACTAGTTTTACACCTTTTCAGTTGGTTTACGGGATGGAATCTATATTTCCGATTGAATGTGAAATTCCATCTCTTAAGTTAGCTGTAGAGCTCCTTCCAGAGACTTCAAGTCTTGAAGAGCACCTCCTTCACTTGGAACATCTCGATGAGCAGCGTCGAGATGCTGCCACGATGAATGAGGCTCATAAGAAAAGGGTCAAAACGTAGTATGATAAATCTGTCCGTCCTCGAGTCTTTTCTGAAGGTGACCTTGTCTTGGTCTATGACCAAGATAAAGACACCTTGGGGGTAGGCAATTTTAAGCCTATGTGGTATGGTCCTTTCATTATTACACGAGTTTTAGAAAAAGGGTCGTATGAGTTAATTGATTTTGAGGGAAACCAGGTGGCGGAGCCCTGAAATGTGCTCTACCTAAAGAAGTACTTTGCTTAAGTAGGAATTAGGCAATGGCTTCTTTGTATATTATGTATATTTGTACATATATCATTGAAAGTTTTGTGATTTCAACACTTTTTGGTCTGCTATTGCAGGTGTTGATGGATGACTTGGTCTATTTTGGGTTCGCCGATGGTGCTAGTCGGCACACTAGGAATCTCGCTTCCGCAGCTTGGGTACTTTATTATCCAACTGGTCAACTGATGGTATCAAGAGGCGTATGCATTAGTCCTGCTTCAAATAATATGGCTGAGTATACTGCCGTTATTAATTTACTATCCGAGGCAATCTCTTATGAGATCGACTCATTGGTAGTTTATCTTGATTCTCAAATGATAGTGTCTCAATTAAATAACATTTATCGGGTAAGGGATCCATGTTTATATTTCCAGTATTTAAGTGTGAGGTTGTTTCAAAGGTCATTTATTTATATTAATTATTTGCACGTTCCAAGATCTCATAATTGGTTAGCTGATTCTATCGCTAATCAAGCATTTGACTGCCATATCAATCATTCATCATAATAAAATCAAGCATAAAAAAGTCAAACTGTATATATATATATATATATATATATAATATATTATATATAATATTAATATAATATATATATATATATATTCATCATCATCATCATAAGCATCTCGAGTGTACATATGTTGTCCAAAAATATACAAAATTGGGACTCAAATGCCCATAATCATGTCCGGCATATCTAATGCCCCGGCTCAGGATGAGCGGCTAAGTAGGTAACTATCGCATTGGCTACACGCTGAAAAGTGCGAACCCAGTCACGTGGCATGCCAACCACATGACGCTGCATATCCTCAGGAAGGTCGTCTATAGTAGCCATCGGTACTTGACAACTCAGTCTTGTCAAGTGTCACTGGACGTTGTGTAGAGTCCGTTCCGTCTCAGCAGCGGCCTCTTCGGCTCCTCGGCCTTGTCGTCTGTGTCGCGGGAGTCCAACTAGTCGTACTGGCCCAATATCTGGATCATGATCATTATATTAGTCATTTTATTCTCATCAAAAAATATTTTTCGAAATGCATCATTATATTTGAAAAATCCAAAAAAAATCATAAAATCAAAAAATCCTAACCAATCTCACCCATGCTGCGTTCGCCAGTAATGCTGGGTCAGGATCTCCTCGGAAGTCCAGCCCAACATAGGGGTAGTCGTCTACGGCGATGATCTATTGATCCCACCAGGTGAAGAAGTCATCATCAAAAGTAGTCCTAGGAACCTCCCCACCCCCCAGATGTTTCATCAGATTAGCCCACTGGCCCATGCGTGGATCGCGTGGGGTGCTGATGGAAACTGCTACCCTGGGGTGGAGTGCGGGAATCCTCTCGAAGAAGAAAGTGCACAAGATAGTCCCGTAGCCAAAGTTCTTGGTCTATCCGCTCTTAATAGAAGTGAGCTGGATCTTCATGCTAGCCAGAAGAGGAGTACACCAGTAAAACACAGTAGTGAGACAATCCACTGCCACGCTCATGGTAAGCTGTGATGCCTGATCCAGAGAGGACTATCCATTCACTCGAGCTATGGCGAACAGGATGATCCTCAGTGATAAACTCGCCACATGTGCAATAGAGATCTGGATCCCAACTTTCTTGGGATGTCCTGGGCAGTGTATCTGTACGTAGTCCTCTATGCTAAGATTGCTCCGTGTCCTGCCCCGGGACTATACTATCTCTCCCCTTCGGGAAAGGCCCGTGATAAAATAAATATCCTCCACTTCTACTCTGAGTGGCATTTGATCAATCATGAAGGCTTCCTCCTCAATGTCCCAATAGTCAATAAGCATTTCAAGCAGTCGTTCATTGGCTTTCATTTTCGGCAGTTTGAAGAATTTGAGCAAGCCACATCCCCGTAAATCATCCAAGGCTTGAGGATCATTCATAACTTCATTATCCACCGCTGCATGTTCTCTTTCACTCCATTTGATCGGCATCCTGAGAAAAAATTGAGTTTCAACCGTTAGTTTTTGATTAAAATTGGTTCACGGCGTATACGCGGGTTACTGTACACACAGTCGCGTATAGGGCCCGCGTGTACGCGGGTTTCATATTATCAACCCACATATACTCCGCGGTGAAATTGTGAACAATAGTTTAACGGTGAAACATCAATGGAAAATCCTAAAACTAGTCACAATGAATTGCAAGCTAAGTATAAGAGTTACCTGGAAGATTTTCAAGAATTTGAATGGTCGAATTTGGCACACGGGAAGTTTGCTCCTTTTGGTCCAAATATTTGCTCTCCAACTCAATTGGTAAAAATGGTGAGTCCAAAATCCCTTTTATAAGTTTTGAAAATGCAAAAATTTTTCAAAATTTCATTTTATTTGGCCTCATGTGACTTTTAACTTGGGAGCTTGGAATGTCAAGAATGGTTTGTTTTTCAGGACATTTTCGACATTTTCGACTTTTTCGAGACGGTTCCATGACTGCTGACCCGTCATGGCAAGTATCGTTTTTTCAATAGCATATAGGTTAGGGACATAATTTTTCTGTTGCATCATGCATACTAGCCTCCATCTGTCGATACATCTGCCATAGGGTCGATCCCATCGTGTTATGGTTCGTAAGCCATTTTCACTCGCCGCTTTTTAAAATCATGACACGATGGTAGAGCCATCCTTTACATGGGCATCATAGTTAGCACCTCACTGACATTTGTTGCCCATGCTGCTCCAATTTGAGTAGGCTCGGGAGTCCTCTGTAGTCCCGCCATGACTTATGTGTTGAAGACTCATTTCTCTTAGCTTCTTCACTTTTTTCTGGCCTTATACCGTAGAGGCTCCTTTGTGTTGAGTTTTACTACTGCATTGCATGTTGACCATTTGCACCTTTTGGCCTAGAGCCGGCTTCACTTGGACTTGTGTTTAAGCTAACTTTTGACCATGATGACTGCAAAATCAACCTTGCATACCTTTGACTTCTGCAACTTGACACACCTTGACCCGTGGAAGGAACATACCTTTGAGTGTCATTGACCAGTCTTTGCCTCCTTGCATTGAGCATAGGAATGTTCCATTCCCAGGAACTAGATCATATGTTTCATCGACACTGGTTCTTTCCACTATACTATAGCATTCTTTTATTCTTTTTCGAGATCAACAGAAAAATACAAAAAAAATAAATATTCCAAAAAGAGCGGGAACGAGACAGTATTTCCATTTATTATTGGTAGCTAGAGTTAGTCATGTTGCCCTTGAACAAAGCACTCAAAACAAAGTCTCCTCTGTGTGGGTGGGATTTAGTTTGACTTAGGTACGCTATAACGTTGTTATTGAGTCAGTTCTCCCCCGATTGGTTATCTCTTCCAATCATATGGAGGGTTCGTTCGTGCCTCTTGCATGACAAACTTATACAGAGTCATCATATGCTGCCATATAGTCACATTGAGTCGTGTTTTTGTTCAAGGGAAGTTAGCCTGAGTCGGCCTCTCTGCGGTGTCTCTTGACTCATTTTTTAGTCGGCCATCCTTGGTTGTCAGTGTCATGTCTATTATCACATCAGTTATATTGGTCCTTTACTCGCGCCAGTTTGAGAAGGTCTCCATTGACTTCTTGCTAGCAGGTCTTGTCCTTATCGACAACAACATCTTGCTCTGAGGACAGACCTAGAGCTGCACCCTGGCCCTATTTTCATTATTTATAGGTCACCTTATGCTTAGCATCGATCAGTATCATGGGTCTTTGATTGAGTGGTTTCCCTTGTGTTCGACGTTAGCTTACATTATCACACATTGGGATTCATGTAGCACCTTGATTTCCATTTGACCCTATTGGTGGATACCTCGCCTCTGTGTCGGCTTTCATTATTGGTTGGTTCAGAGGGTTTCTGTCGTGCGCTAGCCACATCTTGTGTACGCCGGAAACGTACTTCGGTTGGGTTACTACATCTCTTTTGTCCGATACCTTCCACATTATTGGCCTACGGGTTACACTCGCGCTAGATTGATGAAGGATGCCTTAATGCCTTCCTTCTAGCGGATCTTTCCCTATCGACTCCGACTCATTGCTCTGGGGCAAAGATCTAGAGTCCATTTGGCAGTACCTTGGGGTTTGCAATCATTAGTGGTAGATCCTTCGTTATCGACAGTGGGAAACCATCATTGTCTCCTGATCGATAGATTCTTACATGTGTTCGACTTCAGCTCATCTATTCGCACTTGTGTAGAAATATACCATGGCGGTCGGTGAAGATCTCAGGTTGTATCAACATTCATTGGTTCACTTGACAGTTGCTCCTATTGCTAGTAGTTGATACCACTCCACCTTATATGTTGTAGTCAGTCATGGCAACATTCTATATGTTGGCGCCTAAGTTTTCAGTGTATTACCATCCTTTTCCATCATGTTCAGTTGGTACCTTTGGGATCAGTCTTTGGTATCAATGATCCGTTGTATTTCTCAGCATCATTGACAGTTTTATATGTGATATTCAGACATGTACTTGTTTGATCATGATGAGATGATCCATTATGTATTTTCCAGTCATTTATACTTGTATACTCAGTGGATCCACTTGTACTTGATATGCGGACATGCTTTGCTTTCTCTGAGCATGGGTATGCCCGCCTCAGACGGTGTTTCTTTCTGATTTCCTTTTGTGGCTTGGCAAGCTGAATTTTGGTGAAGTACTCCTCGGTTTTTGGCAGATTTCCTTTCCATGTACTTTCTTAATATATTTCGGCCATCATGTACCCC
>APFE030042377.1:6255-25778 GCA_000404065.3 Pinus taeda | reverse complement strand
AATGAATGAAGAAATGGATCATTTGTAAGGCGAGATAAATCTGGCAACTTGAGTGTAGCCAAGAATGGCAATTAAGTGTTAAAAGGCATGACAGGTCGATAAGTGGCCCCATAAGGAGGAGCCCATCCTTGCTTGTAAGGATCTTGGCCCCACAGTGGGGGATTTTGGCCATATGGCATCAGAGGTTGCCCCCATTGTAGATTACCTTGACCATAGGCAGGATTTTGACCTTGAATACTTTGGAACTGTCCAGCCATAGGTTGATGATAAGCAACGTACCGGTTAAAAGGTTGTTGATCCTGTTGTCCTTGAACATGGCTAATGAACCTGTTGTCCCTGAACAAGAGGGTTTTGGACCTGCAGTCCTTGGGCATAAGGTTGATACACTTGTTTCCCTTGGACATAAGGATTTTGTACCTGACGCCCTTGGCCGGCAGGATTCTGAACCTGATGACCTAGGACATGAGGATTTTGAGCCTGCTGCTGTAGGACTTGACCTTGACCCTGCCCCTGCAAGGGTTGACCTTGTTGATATGTATACAACAGTTGTAGCTGCCCTGGTTGGTTTTTTTGTTGCAAGGGTTGACCTTATGGTTGAAAATTTGTCCCTATGGCTGCAGAGGTTGGCCCTGTAAGGACATGGGTTGAGAGGTGTGTGGAGCATATTGCATTTGTTGTTGCGCGACTTGCTGCAACTGTTGTAAGGATTGACCTTGTGGTTGTTGCAGTTGACCTTACTGTGGGATAATTTTCCCTTGTTGTTGCACGGAGAGCCCTTACTGCAAAAAATGTTGCCCTTGCGGTAACAAAGGTTTCCCTTATTGTTGTAGAGGTTGTCCTTGCTGTTGCAAGGGTACTTGAACAGTGCCTAAGAAATTACCGAATTGAATCTGGCCATAGCCAGGCTAGATGTACTTCCCAGATTGGAGGGTGTAAGGTTGATTAATCATTCCTTGAGAACCATATGGAATGTAAGGATTTTGGTATTGGACCTGAGCCCCATAGGGCTATTTATACTGAACATTTTTCGATCTAGACAAACCAACAGGATTCTGAACCTGTTGGTATTGGACATTGGTTGATCCAGTAGGATCAGCAGGGTTATAAATAATACTAGAAGAAGGCTGGTTTATACCAAGCATGTGAGCTTGTGAGCCACACACATTAGTGGCACCTGACACCATAGAAACATTCAGGTTCTGCCCCCCAGGCGGTGGCACAACCTAGCCACTAATTAGCGAGACGGAGGAACTGATGGAGACAATCTTTGAAACTGTCGATTGTGCTTGACAGGTAACTAGGATTGACGATACAAGAGTATTCAGAACGGTGGTTTGCACCGGGACTGAGGTAACAACCTGTTGGGAAGTCATATTCGTAATGAACAGACCTGAAGTAGGCTTGGCACCTGACTCTCAAATCGGATTATGGTAAAGTGATGAGGCACTAGGTGTACCTGAAACCAACTGCGCCAAAGACACATAGTTGGGTGGAAAACTAGCGGGAATACCTTCTAAAAATGGGAAACCCTCTGGAGGAAACTGCAATTCTTCCCCCTCAACAGTGTGTGGAGTAGAAAATTCGGACTCATCTGAAGATGTGACTGGAGCATCACCTTCGGGTTCCATGTCTGTAAACAAACGACGACGAATGGCTGAACGAGTACAAGGGGATAGTTCCAAAGGAACACACGGCTGGTCATACGAACTGTAAGGACGCTGTGGTGATATCACAACAGGGTCAGATAGGGGTTCAAAGGGTAGATAACCAGTCCCAGTTGACCGTCAGTGGTCAGCGAGTTCTCTGGAGTTTGAACGGGATTGTCCAAAGATTACGGGCCAAGATCAGTAGATGACCCAGTATCCAAAGTAGGTATAGGACGAGATAACAAGGGTTGAATGCTCAGAACAATTGCGAGTTCAAAATCTTGGTCCTCGAGTGACTCTGGTAACTCAGGAAATGGCTCCTCAGACAATCTTTCAGATGGAGGAGAGCAAGAGGAATTGGGTGAACCAGATGGTTCAGCCATGATGGCCTTGTCTTAGTCGATAGAACAATTAACTTCAAGGATTTAAAATGTTCTTTTAAGGGAAACTCATGATGTGGTCTCGGAAAAGACTAACATGGTGTTTTTGGATCGTGGGAAATATATTATTAAGATGCATAGAAGACGGGTGCTCTTTCATTTTTTAAGAGTCGAGAAAGAAACAAAGATGACTCTATCACTTTCAATTGGAAACGAGCTCGAAAGGACAAGTGCTCGAATGATATTTTAAGTTTAATGAGTCAAAAAGATCAAATGAATGCTCTAGATGATCTAGGTAAATAGGATTACCAGGCAACCGTGAACTAAAAAATACCTCTCGGCGAACCAAGAAGTACGAGCAGGCAATCTCCCTAAATGTTGTGTTCAGTGTATCACGTTTGCAAGGCGGCCGACTCAGCTTCCTAAGGATAAAAGGATTGCACCCTAGTGGGGTATCTCGTTATATACTTGACAGTACGGGGAGCACAAATCCATGCTAGTGCTATCTAATGCCAAAGCTAATGACAGCTGTTAGGTTTAAAGACGCTAGAACACGTCTCTAGCCTAGACCTTCTAGATATGATCATTAATGTCAAATGCACCTTAGCTTAATTGAATTCATTTTAAAGTTGATCTTGACTTATGTTTTAGTTTTCAGGTCTTAGCAATGCGACTCGAAAAACCTTAAATGCAACTAAATGAGACAAGACCCTTTCAATTCAATGAAATGCCTACACTAGATAGGGTAGAAACTACTCAATCAAAAGCAAACAATCAAGCAACTGAAGACGAAATGATCTTTCACTACCTTACTTTTTCAAAAAAATAAACTAATGAAAAATGCATTCCAATTCCTAATTCCCTGATAAGAACTTATCTATTAGTCCTTTCAAAAGAAAACAAGTTCTCTTCCTTTTTCAAATGTCGATGTAATCCTAGTCTTTTAATGATGCAAGTTATCGTAATGTGATGATGCGACAAGCTAGAATTTCATACTCTTTCATGCAACCACGAAACAAACTTTTCGCATATTAATCTTTCGGTGAAAAAGTTCTGGAGACAATAAGCTCTTCAAGCAAATGAACACGTGAAAAGAGAAACTCATCCAGACTAATGAAACACTAACTTTAACAATCATAAGACAAACAATGTAATCCATGCCGAAAAAGAACCATTTAGGCAAGCAAATGAAAACTTTTCAAACTTGTGTAAAAGAGGTCAAAGTCGTAAAAGGACTAAAAAACAAAATGCAAAGAGTAAGTACACTTACAACCCAACTTACTGAGTTCGCAAACTACTAAAAGGACGACCAACTAGATGCCCTAGTGTCATTGGCCACTCAATGACTCAATCAATCAAGCAGAAATATGATAATCCAACAAGAAACCAAAACCAAATGAAAAGTAGCTTTCTAATCAGAGAGAAAACAGTCCAAAAGGCTTACGGGGTCAAAACCACAAGAGCAGATAACACTGGCCAAGATTGGGGTCAGGCCCTAATCTTCACTTACAGGCATCGGTGCGACTGCCTAACTGCCAACAAGCGCCAGATGTTGGTCAGCGCGACTGTTTCTCAGTAACTCGTGCTGATCAGCGCGACTGTCAGCGGATTAAGCACGCTGATCGAGGAAGCTAAGGAAAAAATAAAATTATAAATTAAAACAGGGACCAAATCTACTACTATGAATTTTAGACTCGGACCAGTAAGCAGGAGAAAAGAGACAGAACCAAAGGGAAAAAGTGGAACTAGAAAAGTTCTCAAAAAATCATGGAGTCGTTGGTTGCAAAAATTGAAAGAAGATTAAACATCTGGCATCATAGGTGGTTGTCTCGTGCAGGGAGACTGATTCTCATCAAATCAGTCCTGGAGGCCACCCCAGTATACTGGATGTCATTAGCATGGATTCCAAAGGGCACCATTAAAAGAATAAAATAATTATGTTGCAGATTTCTTTAGAGGGGTAAACAAGTGGGTCACACCTTTGCCTGGGTTTGATGGGAAAAAATCACACTTCTAAAGCAATGGGGGGATGGGGTATAAAGAACCTAGACTACTTTGTAGTGCACTGGTTGCAAAAATGGGTTGGAATTTCTTATCATCCAAGAACCTTTGGACAGAGGTTATATACCAGAAGTACATCTCCCCATTACATTTGCATGACTCGATCAAGCTACATACATGGGACAGGAACAACATATCCACAATCTGGTGGGCCTTACTCAACACATTAAACCATGTATGCGATGGACTGACTTGGAGAATTGGTAATGGTCACTATGTTCAGATTAGCAGGGACCCCTGGATTGGCTGTGAGAATGCTCACTTACTCCCACCTGGTCTGATACAACATCTATCGGACTCAGAACACACCAATTTGGCACAAATTGCATATCCTTAGCACACTGATATCTTCCAACAAGCTTGGAAAAGCACCATTACATGAATATTCCACCATGTTGGTTGGTAAATTGGAAAAATTATAAAACAACATTGTTGGAATCGCACGTCTAGATTACAAAGTGGGAGGATGAACTAAATTAGACATGCTCTCCAAATGGGAAATTCTCCCCCAAACATGGATACTTGCTTAGAAATTTTGAACACATACCCATAGCGTCAAAGTGGTGGTGGGTTTTTCTTTAGAAGCTGAAGGCTACCCCTAGGAAAAAACTATTCATGTGGTGTATCCTTTGGAATAAGGTTCTTGTTGCAGACAACCTCCTTAAACACACAGTTCATGGCCCGAACTGGTGCGTATTGTGCAAGAAGGAAATGGAAACATGTGATCATTTATTCCTTAGTTGCACAACCACCACATCTCTCTGGTCCGAGGTTACTCCACTATTACATATTCAAAATAACTGGATTGAACTGGATAAAAGGAAGGCATGGCACCAATGGTGGACAACTTCTCATACACACAAGAGTCAAAACCTACCTGTGATGGTTTGTTGGTATATCTAGCTACAATCAAACAAGATAATTTTTACTGATACTATACCATGTTGGGCTAATATCGTAGCTAACTTACCATTGAGGATGTCTGAGACCCTCCTCCTCACAACATCACAATTGAAAACATTAACTATGATATGCCATGGGCTTATTTTGATGGATCGGCCTAGAAACATGGATGTGGGGGAGGCATTCACCTTCATATAAAGCATACTCACTCCTACCGGATACAAATGGGATTGGGGGGAGGGACAAATAATTTTTTTGAACTTATATCACTGGAATTTAGTATATTTCGCACTTGTTAAAGGATGTCGAAATTTGCAGATTTTGGGTGACTCACATATCATTATTAAATGGTTTAATCAACAAATTGTTTGTCACACAAACACTCTTCGACACATATTGGTTGATTCTTTGAGACCGAGAACACATTTTGACATATCTTCTTGTCATCATATTTACAGGGAAAGCAACACCATTTCCAATCTCATATCCAAGGAAGCCTCGCACCTGCTAAGGGGCATATGGCTGATACAAGAGCTACAGGACATGGAATCATATATCTACTACCATCGCCCATTTATGGATGGGCAATTTTGATGGGGCTGATGGCCCGATTTTTTGAGTATTTTATGACAAAGTTTTGATGTATATATTTGAATTATAGCATATTTATGTCTATATATTATTGAACTTTCATATGTAATTATTCATATCAGTCTCCCCTCGATGGGATTGACATATATTTTTGAGACAACAGTACAGATAGTGGCCAGGACACTGATTATTCATATGTTATCTATCATCTTCAACATGTAATCTTCTTGTAGAATTGAGGCTTCTGTGATCCATCATATATGTAAAAAGAGCTTCGGATAAAGAAAGCCTAGACAGAGAGAGAACCCACCTCCTTGATGTCTTTATGGAAAATGGATATAGCAGGCACCTTGGTCGGAAGGCTTTCCTAACAGCTTCCAAAAATGCGTTTAGCAAAAAAGAGCCGAAGGAACGCCAACCAGGTGTCCATCTTCCATATATCCAAGGGACCACTGATATGATTGCTCAGATCCTTAGAAGGTTTGATATTCCCTCAACCTTCAGACCCCTCAAAACCATTCGTAACTCCCTGAGGTCTGTAAAGGATCCGGTCAACCCCAAAGACATGAAAGGTGTCTATTTAATTCCTTGCTCCTGTGGGACCCCTTATATAGGGGAAACAGGGCGCTCCATCCAGCAAAGAATTTGTGAGCATGCAGCAGACCTGAGGCATGGAAGAATAAAGTCCTCAGCTTTAGCAGAGCATGTGGACAAGACTAAGCATCATGTCTGCATAGAGGAGGCCAAAGTCATTGCCAGGGTGGATCGGTTTCATCATCGCAAGTTAAGGGAAGCTATTGAAATTGAGCGAAGACCCATCAATCTCAACAGAGATGATGGGTGGAAGGTAAGTAGAAGTTGGATCCCTGCGCTATCGTCTTAGGGTTTCCTCCTCCCCCCCCCCTGCCCCTCTGGGTGCTTTCTTTAGGTGGGCGTGGTTTTGTCCTGTCGAGCATGTAATCATTCATCGCTGGTAGCATTGTGTTCTTCCCCCTTTTTTCAGATTAGCCTCTTCTTAAGCATTATCTCTCTCTTATTTTTTTGTGAATTTTCCTCTGATAAAGGTCATGTTCCTGTTTTAGTTATTTAATTCATTAGGTTATTATTATTAAGTATATTTAAATTATGATGTATTCTTGGGTCAAATCTTATTTATATTTTATTTATGATAACTAACATTAAAACTATGGGCTTAAAGATAGCTCATATATATATACATATATAGTATATCTAGAAATAAAATTAAATTATTTCCTCTTTTACTAGTAATTAAAGCATATTTATTTAAGTAATAACTTAATAAGAATATATAAGTTATATAACTTTAATTATTCATTATAAATAAGTCATTCAAGCATTAGTAATTTAATAATAAAATAACCATCAATATTATGATAACATTAGCTCATCTAACCTAATTGCTCTTATCTCTAGAAATATTATATTATTATCTTATTATTATTAAAGTTATTAATATATATAACGTTAATTACTCATTTATTAGTTAAATTATTCATTCAAAAGAAAACATTTTAAGTTTTAAATAACCATTAATTTATTTAAGCAAGTAAATTTCTTGGGATAATATTCGCTAATTTATTAATCTTACCTAATTTCTCTCATCTCTAGAATTAAAATAATAATCTAATAATAAGATTAAATTTATTCAAGGCCTTGATCCTAGAGTCAAATATAGCTGTTATATAGCCGTTGGGGTCTCTACTCAGCCTATTTAAATTGCTAAAGCCTGATCTGTTTCTTCAACTTGTCCTGACGATGAACCACACTAGTTGGTTCGAAACGCATCGACAATAATATTTTTATGTGATTTACGCCGAAGCTCTTTTTACATATGTAATGCTTCTTTTATTATAATGAAAATTACAATTTTTCATTTGGAGAAAAAAAAAAAAAATCATTTGAAAATGTCTCTCAGATTAATCACATCATAAGTTGTTGGTCATTGACTAACAACTTATGATGTGATTAATCTGAGAGACATTATCAAAATCAATATGGAACACAAAAGTCTAAAATCAAGCAATACTTAATCATATTAAAATATAAGATAATTATTATTATTATCATATAAATAATATTGATATCACATATTTATCATTTAATTATCAAATGATAGAAATATAAAATATTCCTTACTTATATTTTAATTATTTTTAAATTTTATTTATTAATTTAGAACTTTAAATAATTAAATTAAAATTAAAATTAAAAAAATTACATAAATTTTCCAAAAAAATTAATAGTTATCTAATTTAAATCTTCAAAATAAATTTTAATATATTAAGAATTAATTTAAATGAAAATGTAAAAAATTGATATATTAATAGAAGAGTAGTTGCTTTAATTAAAATATCAGCGAACAAATAGCACAATTTAGACATGTGATTAAGAGTGGAAAATGACTGACTTTTTGACAAAATTAATAAACTTGTTCAAATAAATTAAGTACTAATGTTCTACAAATTTGAAATGTGTGCAGTGTGTTTGGGCTTTGCGGGCTTTGTGACGACGATGGTGGGAATATGGGATTTCACCTTAACCCTAGCGAGCATAATGTGAATTTCAAATCTAAAACACCTTTCAAATTTATGTAATTTATCTGTTTGATCATTTTAATGAAGAATGTTAATGGCTATGGAAAAGTTTTGGTTGTATTTGATAGGTAAACTACTTTGTGATGGGTAATTTGACTGTCAAATTCCATCCCTGCGCATGAGTATTATCCCAAAGTTCTCCCATGCTTCTCTGTGTATCTTCAATAAAATAATAAGGTGCATCTATAAACATTTATTGTTGTTTAATGCACAAAGCCATATGCACACAATTCACCTATACAAAGAAGCATTGACATGCCACCGCATGACTCGTGTTATAGTTGTTTGAGTTGAGGTTGGTTTTATTCAAATGACATATTATTATAGTTGTTTGAGTTGAGGTTCTATACGATGATGATGACGATGATGATTAACATCCATTAAGGCCAATGTGGTCTATCAGACCTTGAGAAATAAAGAAATTAATTGAGACCCTTTAATATTTATTTTTGTGATTAAAAAGAAGAGAAAAAAGTGTTCCTAAATCACTATAGTTTTGTTGACTTAACAAGTCAACAAGGTTGTTAGTGTGGTAAATGATTTGGAAATGAGAATACATGTGAGTAAGAGCCGGACAATCCAAGATAAAGTTTTTTTGCATATAAGAGTGGAGTGGAGTGACTAGAAATCATTTAAAAAATATTCGAGAATTTGTTGTTTGAAATTAAGGAAATGGAATAAAGTGTTGTTGTAATTTGAGTTCAAATTTAAATAGGTGTAAATTTTGTTGTGTGTTGAAAGAGTTATTTGACTTTTTGATTGCTTATTGGTATTTTTTTAATAAATTGAATTTACCATAAATTATCTAATTATTGTTTTTTTATTATAAATTGAATTTAAATTTAATTATTTATTCATTTTGCATTTGAAAATTTGGTAATATTTTAAAAATATTTTATTTTAAGAAAATAGACAATAAAATAAATTAATAAATTAATTTATATCTTTAGTTTTTGAGTTCAGGGTCTATTCCATAGTTAGCCATATTTTAGAATCGGCGCGTTTCGAGTCTATAGCAAGACTCATCATCAGGATAATCCCTACAGAGGAGCGCAAAGGGAAAGCTATTAATAAAGAAACGTGAGAGAATGAAAGGGCCAACGTGTTAAAGATTATTAAAAATTTGGAAATTAAATTAAAAATCCTAAATTATTACTATTGTAGAATATATTATATAATAAAAGGTGATTAATTTTCCATCTTTTATTATATAATATATTCTACAATAGTAATAATTTAGGATTATTAATTTAATTTCCAAAAAAAATAGTAATCTTTAACATGTCGGCCTTTTCATTTTCTCACCTTTCTTTATTAATGTCTTTCCCTTTGCACTCTGCTATGTAGGGATTATCCTAATGATGAGTCTTGCTATAGACTCGAAACGTCGATTCTAAAATATGGCTATTGTGGAATGGATTCTGAACTCAAAAAATCAAGATAACATCCACAGAAATCTTCAAACAAATAAATTTATATCACTATAAAAAAATGAGATTTGGTAATATTCTAAAAATATTTATTTTCTAAAATTAAATTAACAAATAATTGAATAAATAAATTCATATAGTTGTATAAAAATAATTTAGTGTCACACATGTTCATAGTTTCAATAAGCCTCATATGTTTTGGCTCAAGCTTTAGAGACTCATGATTCATAAACATTTGTAGAAGCTTCAGGGCATCCAGATTGGGATACAATAATAAATGAAGAATATCATTCCTTACTAGCAAAGGGTACTTGGGAACTTGTACTTCTTCCAAAAGGAAGAAAACTTGTCATCTATAAATGGGTTTATAGAACTAAGTATGCATTAGATGGAAGTGTTGAAAAACATAAGGCCCCAGTTTCCAAAATGAATTTCATCCTCTCTATTCTAGTCCTTAATGATTCACATGGATGGGAGGTCCATCAAATAAATGTTAAATCCACCTTAAGCAAGCTCCTCAAGCCTCGTATGTTAATATGGATAGTTATTTTCGTGAGATCAACTTTTCTAAATGTCATTCTAGCCCCAATGTTTACACTAAGAAAGTGGGAAGCCATCTCATAATCCTTGTTATGTATGTCGATGAGCTTATTCTCACTAGTAGTGAACCCAGACTTTTAGTTCACGTGAAATCAAGCATTAAGAAGTAGTTTGGAATGGAAAACTTAGGATATTTGTGTTACTCCCTTGGCATCCAAGTATTAGAAACCAAGGAAGGGATTTCTCTTTCTTAATCTAAGTATGCATGTGGCCTTTTTTGCCACTTTCACGTGGAAGATCATAAACCAACCCCTTAACACTTCTATTCTAGAGTCAAACTCACTACCACCTACACTACACTTAAGTCAATGCCACTTTGTATCATCCATTATCTGGTGGCCTCCTATATTTGACCCATACATGTCCTGATATTTCCTTCTTGTTGGTCATGTTGCTAAATATTTGTAAAAACACCATGAAAATCATTACAAAACAATAAAAAGGATATTTTGGTATATTTGAGGTGTAATTCAATTTGCAATACATTACAGTTAAAGGGGATTCCTTTCTTGGTTGGTTTCAATAGATCAGATTGGGTTGGTAACCCTGATGATAATATTTCTATTATAGGTTATGTTTTCAATCTTAGTTTACGACCTATCGCTTTGGATTGTAAGAAGTGACAAGCTATTGCTCTTTCTTCAATAGAAGTAGAGTACTGAGCAATAATTAATGCAATACAAGAAACCTCGTGGCTTCAAAAAATCCTTTTAGAGTTTTGATTCTAGCAGTAGCATCCGACCACCCTTTGGTGTGATAATTAGAGTGCCATCAAGCTCACCAAAAGTCTAGTTCAACATCAGTGCATCAAACACATTGAGTCACAAATGCATTTCATTTAAAAACACATCTATGGTTAAGTTATTGAAGTGTCTTATGCCCCACAAATGATGAAGTTACAAATATTTTCACAAATTCTATTATTTATTAAGAAGAGTTTTGGCATAAATCACATGAAGAAAACCTTTGTCGATGCATTTCGAACCAACTAGTGTGGTTCATCGTCAGGACAAGTTGAGAAGTCAGATCATGGCTGCCAATATATAGGGAGAAGTAAGATCCCTGCTCAAAAATTGGGGGTTCTTAACACCCTCGCTACTCGGGCCCTTAGGATTTCAGATAATAAGAGCTTCGATAAAGAAAAATCCCATCTCCTTAATGTCTTTGTGGAGAATGGCTATAGTAGGCACCTAGGTCAGAAGGCTTTCCTTAAAGCCTCTAAAAATTCGGTTAGTAAAAAAGAACCTAATGAACACCTGCTAGGTGTCCATCTTCCCTATGTCCAGGGGACCACGGACAAGATTGCTCGGATCCTTAAGAAGTATAATATTCCCTCAACCTTTAGGCCCCTCAACACCATTTGTAAATCCCTCCGATCAATGAAAGATCCCATTGACCCTAAGGACATGAAGGGTGTCTACTTGATCCCCTGTTCTTGTGGGACCCCCTATATCGGGGAAACTGGGCACTCCATCTATCAAAGGATAAATGAACATGCAGCTGACCTAAGACATGGGAGAACCAAATCTTTAGTGTTAGCAGAGCATGCGGAAAAGACCAAACATCATGTTTGTATTGAGAAGGCCAAGGTTATTACCAAGGTTGCGCAGTTCCATCACCGTAAATTCAGGGAAGCGATTGAAATTGAAAAAAGGCCTAACAATCTCAATAGAGATGATGGCTGGAAGATCAGTCGTTGCATGATCCCTGCCCTTTCTTCTTAGTCTTGACAAGGTTTCCCCTTATTTCCCTGGTTCCTTCTCCTTAGAGCTGTCTTGTCCTTCCTCCTAGGGTTCCTCCTTTTAATTATGTTTTTTACTTATTGTCCTATTCTTGTCCCTCTTGTAAAAAATTAAATAAATAAATAAATTTTGAAGCTCATTCTAATTTTTTATTACTTTTTCCTTATCAAAAATTTTATTAATATTATTAATCCTATTTGTTACTAAGTTTCTACCTTTACCATATAATAAAAATAAAAATAAAAAACAATTTTAACCAACACTCGTAATTATTTTATTCCATTAATTCACAATTATCAATAACCCTTCACTTATCCCTTAGGATTCTAGATATAATTAAATAAATAAATAAATAAGTAAATTTATTATTTTTAATCTACAAAAACCCCTTACTCCTCCTTAGCGATTCAATTGATTAGATAAATTAGTATTAGGTAATTTAATATATAATTAAACTAAAATAGTATAACATTCTATAAAATAACAACAACAAAAAAAACCTGTACTATTCCCTAGTGGTTATATAAATTATAAATTAATTAAATTAATTTATTAACCTATGAAAAATATATTAATAAAATAAAATATAATAACTTATATATTACAATTAGTTAATTATTCTATTGCCTTTGGCTTATTAATATTTTCATATTAATTTTAATCTAGCCCTTTTAGCTAGCCATTGATGATCAACCTAGTCAACCTAGCCGTTTGGATGATCTGCTCTCCCTATATATTGGTAGTCATGATCTGACTTCTCAACTTGTCCTGACAATGAACCACACTAGTTGGTTCGAAACGCGTCGACAAAGGTTTTCTTCATGTGATTTATGCCCAAACTCTTCCTAATAAATGTTATGGATCACAGAAGCCTCAATTCAACAAATTCTATTACATGAGATAATTTTTTCAAACTTTTATCTATGTTAGGAGTTTATGAAGTTGTCAATAAGGGGGGGGATAGGCTCTAATGCGTTCCTTCTTTCTCCTATTATGTCACATTTGTAAATCCTACAATAATATCCTAAGTTTTTCTTGGGGGGGGTGGGGGGGGGGGGTGGGTGGATGGGGTGGTAGTGTTAGGACATTTAAACACTTAGGAGTTAGTTGAATTCAACTTGGTCTAATTTGTATTAGGTAAAAGTTTGTTTCTTTACCATGCATTAGTTGCATTATAATTTAACAAACATGATATGTTTTAGACATGTAATGATATGATGGCTTATATTATCCTTGATACTAATGGCTTGATCTGAACTTAAACAGGAATGCAACAAATTATAGATATATCAATAAATACAAATATGCAGCAGAAATAACACTTCATTTCATTAATATTAGAATACTGAAACATGCTTACAAATAGAATGGAAATAAGTTAGCTTGGGTGATGGTAGCTTATCTATGAGAAGAGATGTGGTGGCTACATGCCTCTGAACTATGTTACAATGAGGCTCAAAGGCCTATTTATTATTAAACAACAAGGGAAAACCCTAAACAACCAAAACCCTTACCCCATGAGATGGAACGCCAAGAGTTTGTGGGCCCTGTTGGGGTTAGTTGGGCATCCAACTTCTCGGGGTCGTAACTTGGTCATATTATCTCTGTTTGGTGTGTATGATACCTTGTTGGAAAGGCATCTTTAAGTACTATAGGGTTTGTGGCATAACCCCACCTATTGGCACAAGTTTATTGCGGACCTCAAAAAAACGTCGTTTAGGGGGTCAAAACTACTCCAGAAGTTCAGGACTCGAAAAATTGCTAAAAATAGTAAATGTTGAAATAAACAAGGAAATAGATGAAACTAGATGGAGGTCTAGGTCGAATAGGAGGGTGGCCACCAATATCCACCTGGATCATTCCTCCCTCCTTAGTAAGCAATGGTCCCCATTGTGTGTAGAGCCTCCACGAGGTGAGGAAATTTCAATTGAACCTACTCCCTAGTGAACCACTTGCCTTCGTGAAGGAGTTGGCCTACTTTGACAACTCAATATAGTTGGATCCTCTATTGGCGAGTGTTTTCTATGTATGTATCCATGATCTGGTCAGTTGTGGCATGTTCCATGCAGTCTGGGTCCAACTTTGTTGGTGTCAGTTGTTCTATAATGTCGGATGTGTCCAGCAATGGTGGAAAGTATGGCAAGAGGCGGTCTACATAGAACATTGGGTGCAAACCAAGGAACGATGGAAAGCTAAGCTTGAAGGCATTTTTCCCCACAGTCTTGGTGATGGTGTATGGACCATATCGGAGCAGGTGAAGCTTGCAGTGGGGTCTAGCAAGGCACTCCTTTTGCAAATGTAGCCAAACTTTGTTGCCCACTTGGAACTTGTGTGGAACCCAATGCTGATCATGGTGTTGATTGTACTTCATTGGCTCTGTCTAATATCTCATGGGCCTGTTGGTAGATGTATTGAATGCACTCAAGGACGTTTCTAGCCCTGTCAGCTTCAAACTGGACATGAGTTGAATCTACCTGAGTAGCTGCAAATGGTATTGCCACTTCAATGGGACATAATGGTTGAAATCCCAACCCTACCTGAAAGGGGTTATGGCACGATCCAGTAAATTGGCCATCTCCATAGCTTTTCTTGTCCAGCTCCATAATGTCCATCTTAGAGAATATGTCAACGATCACGAAAATGTAGTCGTTGTTGTGTTGAGAATAAGGAAGGCCGAACATGTAATCCATGGAGATGGACTCCCAAGGTCGACTAAGAGTAGGAATAGGAGTATATAGGCCTTGCTTCTTGATGTTTAGTTTGGAAATGGTGCAGGCAATGCAAGATTTAATGTACCTCCCAACATCTTAATGAAGGTTCGGCCAATTAAAATACTTCTACAATACTACCATTGTTTTCCCTACCCCGAAATGTCCAGCAACCCGACTATAGTGCGCCTCCCAAATCATCTTAGCACGCTCGCTTGAAGGAACACAAATGTGTCCCAGATAGCATAAAAGTGCATCCTGGAGATGAAAATTTGGAACTACTCCACGACCTTGTCCATTTGTTGTTGTTGTGCGGAGGAGCCCTATGTGGAAGTCGTATCCACAACCTTCTTCTTTCCCTGAGGGTGAACCATAAGGAAAACAAATTCCTAGTCTAGGAAATGATCTTACTACATTACTTTGTAGTGATCAAACAGATCGCTATAGGTGGGGCTACCTCCAGTATCATGTACAACTTATTGCCAAAGTAATAATCACAGATCGAGGTCTAGACTCATATACGTCATGTCATTTCCACAAGTATGGTTTTCCTAACAATACATCACAAACTTCAAGAGGAGAAACATCACACAGTACCTCATCTGTGAAGGACTTGTTGTTGTAGGGAAGGTGGCACTAATGGCTGACGTGGAGATATTATCCTTGATGAAGCCACCCTATGGTGTACAGTTGCGGATGTGTTGTCATTGGTAGGCCCAGCCGCTTCACGACCTCTACTAAAATGAGGTTCTTTTGGCTCCCGTTGTCAACAATGAACTACAGTGGAGAACCCTTCACCCACATCTGTGAGTGGAAGAAACGTTCCCCCTCCTCTTGATCTTCAAGCTCATTCTTCTGGATCTTGGTGGTGTCTATGGTGGCACTGGGCTCCACGTCAACAATCTACTTCCCTTTATCATTCCCCTTATTGGGTTCTGACCCAGAGTCGGAACATGTGTCTGATTCAGAAGCCTTCAACTCAGCCACCAGTGACTGTTAGGCCCGACACTCACTTGTGTTGTGAGTGGCGCTCTTATGGAACTCACACCATTTTCCCGTGTCCTTATTTTGTCTTCGGGGTGCTTTTCTTTACTTGTGGCTTCGATGGGTTGTCTTGGGTTACCTCACCTTGGCTTTGGCCTTTTCTCTGTGGTTTGGGGGCGCCTTTTCCTTGCTTCAGGTTTGTAGATCCAAAGTCTCGCTTCTTTTGTTTAAAATTATGCTCAATCTTGATAGCGTACTGGTATGTTGTGTCAAGTGAAGAGATGTCCAGGAACTCCATCTTGTCCCGGATGTACTTGTGTAGGCATTCATGGTACTTGAGTACCAAATTCTACTCAAAGTCCTTGATACCCAATTTTGTGCAGAGGGTATGGAAAACATTTGTCAACTCCAACACATCTTGGTCCCTTCCCTGTCGTAGCGTGGTCCACTTTATATATTTATCTTCGTAGCTGCCGACAAGGTAATATTGTTCCTTGATGGCATCTCAGAAAGAATCTCAAGTGGGTGAGGCTAGAAATAGCTAGGATTCCCTTTCGTTCTTTTGTTCACAGTACATTTCCCACCACTCCTTGATGTGTAGGGCATATTTTAGAAGTGCAAAAGTAATCTTTTCCTTATTGTAAAAGTCATGAACTGAAAAATATCCTTCCAATATATTCAACCATTTATCTACGGCATCTACATCTATCTGGCCCTCAAATATGGTAATGTCAAAGTTAACTTGTACCTTAAAAGGAGTGGCGCCTCCAGAGTGGTTGCTGCATGAAGATGTGTCACCTGTGGGTAGTCATCGAAGGATCTCAGCAAATTTATCCATCATTGCATTCCTCTGTCACTCAAGGGCTTCCTGGAGCAATATTTTGATAGGATCTCCTGCCCCCTCATCTTTATTTTCTTTCACTATGTTAGCTACCTATACCAATAGGTTTCATTTTTCATGATTGGCAAGGGAAGTGCCAATATGATCTACTTTGGTGATGCAAAGATCTCATATTCTTGTGGAAGAAATATGCTTGTTTGGTTAATGCTGCCCTACTTCTGGAGGAGTGATCCAACAGCCTAAGCTGGGTCATGCCATGCTTCAATTTTTGTTGTAGATTAGAGAAATAAAATTGTCCAAACAGCTCAATCTTGGCAGGTAAAGTAGATAGGTAGTGAAAGAAGGTTCCCAACTGCTTAATATGGGGCCTTGGAAGCAATAAGGGTAGCTTTAGATAGAAAATCAAAAGAAAGCTAAAGGAAAAGAAAAAGGCACAAAAGGGTTTGCAAATCTAAGTGCACCCTCCTTGGAGTAACAAAAAATGCTAGGCAATAGAGTGGGTAGGTAGATGGGGTTGCAGAAAGCATGGTTTGTGGCATTTCACTGGCCTAAAGGAAAGGTAAAAACATGATGCTAGTGCAGATGTTCTATTCATAGCAGTGTTACAACAACTTAATGAAGCATGTCTAACTTCCAGTTTTCCCCATCACCTTCAGGACTAACATCCCTATGCCACCCAGCTTCACAAAGAAAATCAAAGCATTTTGTTGTTCTAGTTTCTTTAATAGCCACATTTCTTGTGCAAAATTCTTTTCATTTTGATCTACTTCCTAAAAGACTAAGTTAATTTCATACAAACTCAGTTTTCCTCCCCATCCACCTCTTTCATCCATATTAACTACTAACTTATTACTACCTAACTCCTTATACCCCCTATTCCCCTATTACTATGTAAAACTTGCAAAAAACCCAAAAAATTCTAAGTATCCCCTCCCCCGAGCATTATAGCTCTAGGTGTGATTTTGAAGGTCTTCATGCGCTAAAAAACATTTGAGCGCAACCCACAGAGCGCCAAAGAATTAATCCAAGGGATTAATCCGAGATTTGCTCGGGTTAATAGCCTTAAACCCACTTTGTTAATAAACCTTTGCAAAAACCCATTTAACCCGCAAACGCTGAAATAACCCGGAAAACCCACTTTTCCAAAGTTTCCGCCAGGTGCGAATTTCAAAAGAAAACAATATTTTATTCTCCCCGCAGTCAAATATTGCCCGCGCACCTTATCGTTCCATCGACCGTCGGATCTGGGCCCTCCCATCCGACGGCCCACATCATATCGGACGGGCATCAGCGACCGAAAGTTACCTTCCGAGAAACTGTCAGAGGGTGACGTCAGGCCTCCACCACGCATCGCCCCCTGGAGTCTCTCGGAGCGCCCTCTGACAATACCGCGACCGTATAGAGGGCGATCCAAGAAAACCCGCTTACCACCCTGCTAAACTGCCTACCCACGCCATCGCCGCGGCCCGCCCACGTCACGTCCGCTTGGCGCCCTGTCAGCACCCCCGACCGCCAACGCTCCTGCATGTCTGCCACCTATGCAATCCCCGTGGACCACTCACAGACTGTCACGTCACCTGATGACGTCATGCTGACGTCATCTGACCCTTACCCCACCTGATGACGTCATCCAAAAAGCGCGCCAATGAGCCAGAAGTCCATATTTAGCCGTTTTTTCGCGTTTTTCTCATTTTTCACTGAAAGAACTATTGCTCTCCTCTGCATGAGAATTACGTCCACTGCCGCCAACCTACTGAAATCGACCTAAAGAGCGTTGCCGCCTACAACCCACCTGTACTTGTCACCATTACCGGCAATTCACCAGGTATTTACCCAGATCATCCTTTCAGAGCTAAGTTACGTCCATGTTTCTCCAAAACTGAATTCACAAGAGTAAAACAAACCTGTTTTTACCATTAAATTCTCAGAAAAACTAACATTCCCCACAATTGCAGGGTCTAAATTCACCTGCCGAACCCATATATATCTACCCTTCCCCAAATTTCCATTTTGTCCGCACATTCGTGGACTGTAAACCTAAAAAAGCATAATTCACCAGGAAAACTGAGTTGCCTGCTCCTGCAATCTGTCAAATTACTCTTGTTAAGCATTCTGCACCATTATCACACCTCATTACCCTTTTACCTCTGCAAAATTAACCCTCTGTGGTCTCCTGCCCGCTAAACCAGTTCAGCACCAAGTCATAACCACTGCTTAGCCATGGAGACACCAATAGTCCTAAATATTCAACCTCTGAATGCCCCACACAAAGAGCTGGAGTGGAAAGCCCTAGGAGACAAAGATTACCAGATGTTAGACTCCATGCCCATGACAGCCAAGTTTAATATTCACCTGATGAATGAATTAAAGGCCCAACATCTCAGTGGGGCTGACACCTTGGGAATTTGGGATTCCCACATACCCATCTACAACCTTCCTCAAGTCAATGTCCTACCAGACTTGATAAAACAATGCATGTCGAGTTATGACCCCGGTCAGAGAGCTGTCCTCAGCCCCTCAGGCTCAGTACTATTACATATCACCCCTGAGGCTATCAATGAAATGCTGCACTTTCATACTACAAGGCCCCTAACTCCTCTCTCCCTCTAGGACCTGATAACAAAAGGGGGCAACTTGTCCAGGGATCAGATTTCCAGGGTTAACCAATTGCTTATTCAGCCTCAGTATTAATCTATGACCGCTCCCCTTCCCATAGCATATCCATATCTTAATGAGCTGGGAAAAATGATGGTAGATTTGATCAGTTACATCCTGGGTTATGGGACATATGAGGATGTAGATGAAACCATCATAAGCAATGCTGTCCATTTTCTCACCAGGGATGCCCTCCTGCCTGTCATTATGACTTTGCTAACTTTTATGCCAATAAGAATTCAATGAGCAATTAATGAATCTGGAGAGGGAAAAGGTGTTTTAAATACACCCAGGGTACATAATATCATTTATTTCTTATTCTACTCAGCCTGATGCCTTCCCTTTCCCTCTAAAAGAAGCTAGATGC
>APFE030042374.1:50094-66833 GCA_000404065.3 Pinus taeda | reverse complement strand
TTATCCTTTTCAGCAAGTTGGAATGTTAGAGTATCTATAATCATATTCTTTTCTTCTAAACAAATTTTAAGTTTAGAAATTTCTTCATAAAGACATTCTTCATTTATAGCATCCAAGAAATCATCATCTTCAAAAGCCATCAAAAGTCTATTATCACGACCTTGTTCATCTTCATCACTATTTGAAAGTCCATCACTGTCTTCATGAGTATAATAGCTCTTCTTACTTACATATAGTTTTCTGTTCCATATAACAGGTTCCTTACCTCTGTCTAGTTTATCTTTATGAGGACATTTCACAGCATAATGACCGACTCTTCCACAAGCAAAGCATTTGAAAGGTAGCTTACCTCTGAATCTTCTAGTTCCTCATTGAAGGTTCTTGAAAAAATTTGATTCTTCCTCTTCTTCTAACATATGTCCTGGCTCATAGTAATCTCCTATTCCTGAAGCTTTGAATGCATCTTCTCTTCTATCTGATGGTCCTCCTTTTCTCATTTTGTAAGCAGTTAGAATTCCGTGTAATTGTGACATGGTAAGATTCTTTAGATTCTCCTTTTCTTCTATGCAGAAACTTTTGAATCAAACTTAGGAGACAAAGATCTTATAACTTTCTCAACCAAAACAACTTCTTTTATTTCTTCACCCAAGTTTTTCATACAATTTATGATTTCATCTATACGTAGGAAATAGATAGCCACACTTTCATCATTATGCATTCTGAGACTTTCATATTGAATTCTAAGAGTTTGTAATTTTGCTCGTTTTACCTACTCATCTCCTTCATAGCTCAGAACGATCTGGTCCCATATTTCTTTTGCGCTTTTGAGCTACATCACCTTGACAAATTCTGATTGAGATAGACTTCCCAATAGAGTATTGACAGCTTTTCCATTTGTTTCATAATGCTTCTTACCAGCTAAATCTGTAGGAGTTGCTAATGGAAATGTGTATCCTGTTTCCACAATATCCCAAACTTCTGTACCAAGAGATTGAAGATAGGCAAGGATTCTTACCTTCCAATAGACGAAGTTGGTTCCATCAAATATCGGTGGCTTGATAGATGCTTCCTTTTCGTAGTTGCTCATGATGATAGATCTTCCTTCAAGCAATCAAGCTTTTCCTGAAGGAACCGCTCTGATACCAATTGTTGAAAATAATACTGAGAGGGGGGGGTGAATCAGTATTATCAAACTCGTTTCAATTTATACAAATATTAGCAGATGAAACTTGGTTATACCTTCCAAACTTATAATATATTAATCTGTGTGTCAGAATCATATAACAAGAACAAAAATAGAGCAACAATCACACCAAGGAACACAAGATATAAGGTGGAAACCCAATGTGGGTGAAAACCACCTGCTGCAATATGTCTCTATCTTCTTTCAAATAGAAACTTCTTTTTACAATGATTTTGTACTGGTGCAGTCCTTTACCAGTACGCAGGCTTCAACCTACAGAAGGCTACAACCTTCTTTTTTCTTCCAAGGACCTCATTTCATAAATTTTCAGATTGTATCCAAGAATATCAATCAAACATCAAATAGATCTGAAATTACCCAACTTCCTTGTGCAAATACTAAAACAATAGCTTCTTGATACAGTAGCCAAGCATAAATACAGAACCTTGAACTCAGCAGTAATAAGCAAAGGCAGCTAAAAATATTTCAAAGAGAAGTCCGCAACTTCACCAATAGAAACCTGCGGAAATCCGCACTTCCTCTGTGTCAAGCCTGCACACTTCTGCACCTGCAGGGTCAACTAGACTGCGTACTTCTGCACCTGCGGCGTCAACTGGACTACATACCTCCACACCTGCGGCGTCAACTGGACTACGCACCTCTGCACCTGCGGCATCAACTAGACTGTGCACCTCCGCACTTGCGGCGTCAACTAGACTACGCACCTCCGCACCTGTGGCATCAAATGCACTGCGCACCTCCGCACCTGTGTTGTCAACTGGACTATGCACCTCCGGGTACAGATAATTTATCAGTCCTCAATTATACCCTAGATGGTCAGATTCATAGATTTGATCATACGCCAAAGAGATCTTGACCCATCAGTAGATCCGCCTTATAATGCTCAGTTTTTCCTTGATTCAGATCCAACTATCAAACCGATCACCAAATTTTCAGATCTTGCTTTTAAGATATTCAACACACACAAGTGAAGTGGCCAAATGATCTCCTTCGCTTTTTATAGTCTAGGCCTTTCTCAAACCATGGACAAAAACCATAGAGATCCAATACTAGGGATCCAAAACCTGGGTTCAATATTTTAGATGCAAAACCACAGACCAAAACCATAAGATTTTCAACGCGCGCGTTTTTCTTTGCATAAAAGTCTGTGCATTCTAGGTTTGCACTTTTTTTTCGGAATGAATGCAAGCATATCCACATCTTATGAGAAGCGCACCTGCGCAACCTGCCAATGTCCGCACCTTTTGGACGGTGCACCTGTGGAACCCGAAAATAACACTGCTGCACTATAATTTGTCATCTAATTCCTTTGTCCTGCATCCCATGTATTCTGTCACATCTGTTATTTCTTCTGTAGACTCATCTGGTTGTGAATAAGTGAATTGGTCTTCTATGAGTGGGATGCCATCAAGTACAACATATACAACATAATGCCAACAGGTGTACCCTTCCTTCTTTGGATGGGAATGCACTTTTCCCTTGTCTTTTTACTACTGATTTTTCTGATTTGATTCAGATCTGTGATTTTTATTGTGACTGCCATCATGCACAGCATGTGCATGCACTTCTGGAGGTTTGATTTTCCCCATGGCAATGAGTTTATCTTGCTCAAAAGTAAGGGACTCCATGAACTCTTTGAGAGAAGGCATAGTGTAGGTTTTACATGCTGCAAGCCTTATTGAATGAAATGTAGACACAAAGACAAAGTATTCTGGTCTGAGCTTTGACATAATAGAGAGAACTTGGCGACTCTCCTCCTTGGATTTGTCAATTCCAAAACCTTTTAGTTGCAGCAATAGATCATTATATTTGGTGAAGAAGTCTTGAATTCTGTAATAGTTCCATGGATCCAATGAGAGCAACTCCACTTCGAGGAAATGTACTTTCATCTCATCGTATTTCCCGTAGAGTTCTTCAATTTTTCTCCAAATCCTGTTAGGAGTATTGCAGGTAGCTAGATGAAACTGCAACTCTGGGGAGATGCACATGCATATGGACGGTGGGCCTCATCCATGCAGTTGAGGTACTTGGATTTCTCTATGGCTGAAGTGGGTTCTACTTCTGTAGTCATGGTAATCTTGTACAACCCTTTCTAATGAAGGTATCAAGCCATTTGGTCCTTCCATTCATGATAGTTGTACGGTGTTAGGATCGATGCTTTGGGAAACTCCATTTTTTTGTCGATCTTCGATCTCCAATCTGTAATACCTACAAATGAAATTACTAGTGCACCTTTTATCTAGCAACCTATGGGCTCTGATACCATGTAAATGTGTTAGAAAACCTGCACAAATGAATCTAACTAGTAAAGGTTGAACACACAGCTTTGTAGAGCAAAAACGCTAAAAGAAAAGCGAAAGAACAAAAAGAATGATTCATTTAGAAAATAGGTTACAATACTCATGATATAGCATTACTAGGTGAAGATCCCAAGGTAATGCACCATAATGGGGATCAATGAGAGGACTCAACACCTACAACAAGTTTCAGAGAGAACTAGCTAGTTGCGGAGTGAAAGGAGGAGCAAATCAGGGAGTAAATCGTTCAAAAGAACTAGATAGTTGTGAAGTTAAAGAAGGAGCAAATCATGGAGTAAATCATGCAAAAGAACTAGCCAGTTTCGGAGTTAAAGAAGGAGAAAATCAGGGAGTAAATCATGTAGAAAGGATCGTGCATATAGTCCCATGCTCTAACTAAGTGTCTGCATGTGCCAGTAATGAAGGTCCCAGGTGTGTAGTACCTCCAACAGATGCCACAAAGGTTGTTTACAATGGTTTTCTTTCAATGATGATGTTGTCAAGTGTTAATGTAAAAATACAATGGATAGAAAACTTTCTAAGGGAAAATACTGTAGGTGAAATGTTTTGCAGATATTCATGAAAGCTTGTTTTAGCAATAGTTGGGTAGTATTCATGTAGGTGTGGCATTCGCAAAAGGCAGTTTGTTTTGTTGTCAGGTGTTTCCAGTGTGCACTCCACATTGAGGCAATAGTAAGTTTCTATGGTTTCATTGCAAAAAATGCAAGTAGATGAATTTGGAAGCATGGTGTCTACACATTTACTGCATATTTGCTGATAGGGTGGTAAAATGATAGTTTTTTCTCTGAGTATTCCTTGCACTTACTTCGAATGCAAGTCTGATTAAAGGTGTAACAAATTTTCGTGTGTAAATAAAAGGAGTTTAAATATAACAATATGCATGCATTAAAACTATCATTAAGGACATCAATGAAGGTTGTTGTCGTAAACCATAGCATTTGGAACCCTTTTGGCCTGTTCTTGATAATGTTTTTGAATAAATAGAGTGGGTGTGTTTTTTATGCAATTTGGTGTTTTATGGAGAGAAAATGTTCTTTGTAATGTTCATTGAGTTGTAGTTGTCATGCATTGGAAAACATTTCGAGTATGAATAATAGTTAATTTAAGTAGGTTCAAGGAAGACTTGTTTTATTCCCATGTAAATTGCAAACAAAAAAAGAAGACCATAGCAGTAGTTCGTGATGAAGACGTAGTAGAAACTGAAGAATGAATTCCTAGGGCAATAGACTTACAATTGTTGTATCATTGGCAGTTTCATCATCTTTGATATGGAGTTCAAATTGCGTATTTTTTTGATGACATGATATAATTATAGCTACAACAGAACCAACAAGATATGTTTCAGTGGATAGAAAAAGATTTTGTATTGTTGTATGTGGGGCCAATCTATGATTATGACAAACTTGAGGTATCTTTTAAACTATAGTTTTTCATGCAACACTATGCAACATTTTGAATCGCCTCTTTCATAGATTCCCTTGCTTCGTATTGAAAAAACTTTGATGCTGACATTGTTCCCAGGACTTAAATGTCATGGACTCTATCTATGATATTATTGCTTATGTTAACTGTAATGGTCAATTGTTCACTACTGTCAACAAGGTCTCCATGTACAAGTTGCGCTTTGACTAGTGAAGTAGCATTCCTCGTTTGGCCTAGACCATACACTATGAAAACATCTCCCTCAAATTCATTTGTTTGTGCTCCTGTGCATAGCTACATAATTGAGCATGGAGTTGTTTGTATAGTCTTTAATCTGTGCATATGTAAAATCAAGTCATTTGTTGTTGCTAGCATTGCAATTGATTTACAAGTATAACATTCGACAAGGTTACAAGTATTCAAGTTAGGTAGATAAACTTACCACTTTGTATTTTGTTTTGCTATTGTGGAGGTTGCGAGAATCTTTGTTGTTATTTTCTATGTTGTTTTCAAGGAAGTCAATGTTTGGCATAAATATATAAAGGTCATAAATGGATCTCTAATTGGATCTCTAATTATTGACACTTTAGAAAATAAAATAAAAATGGAGAGGCTTTAAAGCAATTTGGAAAAGATTCGACAAAAACAAATAAAAGAAGTAGCAACAAGGGAGATCATTAAGAAGCATGAAAGGACAAGATTCAAAATCAATGTACTTGGCTTTTCCTAAACAACCATAACAAAATCAATGGTCAATTTGACTAAATACCCCTTACCTCAAAAGAGTATTGTGATAATAAAAGGAATCTCATCTCAATGGGAAACAACTAAAGCAATGTGCAGCTACACAGAACTAAAGGAATAATAACAATCGACTAAGAAACATTCACCAAAATAATTATCCCATTAGCAACACCAAAGTAATTCAACCATAAGCTCGACTCAACAAGAACAACCAATGCAGAAACAACAAGAAAGAAATAACTCTACAACAACCAACACATTTTTCTGTAAGACCAGCATTTAAATCACACAAGAAATTAAAGAAAGCAAAATTAAAATAGAAAAAAGATGAAACCCTTAGGTTTTTTACCACATTTACACACAAGGGATAGAACTAAGAAAAAGATATAGTTAACTTTAGTTTGATAAATACCTCCAACATAGACATCTAAGCGCTTGAAAGCAATTGATTAAAAAGGGTCCCAGAGATAGAGTAACTCATCATAAAAGTTAAAGACATTATTTACTAGAAAAAAAGAGTACATAGAATACTTACAAAAAAAGAATAGAATATACACTAAGGTAACCTTAACGAACCTTCTACTTGATGCCTTACACTATATGCAAACCTTTGTGGATGATCTATTCCATAGAAATAAACAACTTCATAGTTGAATATTGAGTAACTCATCATAAAAGTTAAAGACATTATTTACTAGAAAAAAAGAGTACATAGAATACTTACAAAAGAAGAATAGAATATACACTAAGGTAACCTTAACGAACCTTCTACTTGATGCCTTACACTATATGCAGACCTTTGTGGATGATCTATTCCATAGAAATAAACAGCTTCATAGTTGAATATTGACTGAACATAGAAAAGTTTGGCAAGGTAGCATCAAAAGTTTAATTAAAAGTCCATTTAGAAGAAAACCATCACCATCACTACGTATAAATGCATAGTATTGACATTTAGTTGCATGAATTATTAACGTTGTCTTCCAAGTTGGCTGACATGCATATTTGCATAATAGATACTACATGCAACGCATCTATATTTGCAAAATATATACGAGCAAGGGCAAAAAATACTCAAAATCCCAACCTAACAAGGCTTCGCCAGATTTATAACAATAAACTCCGAGCGGTTCCCGCCAAGAAAACGCTTGTTTTTTATCAACACGTAGCCTTCCGTACGTGTTATCAACGTACACAACTGTTTCGTTTAGCAGTGGGGCAAGTTAGAATATTCGGGCCTGGTCATTTTCTTCATGCTGGTCAAGCGGTGCTGGAACCAATAATATAGCGGAGCTGCTGGCTTTGTGAGGAAATTCATGTTACCATGTTTTCTGCATGGGAAATTTATGATTTATCAATTGTATATACATTAAATTTTTGAATGTGAATTTATGATTATGATTATGATTATGATAGTTAATATTTATTAGGAATAAATTTGGGTTGTAAATTTTAAAAAGTGATTTGCTTTATAATTTTATTTACATTTTTGAAAAGTTTTATTGGATTAACAAAATTTTAATGAGTTAAAATGTTAAAAAGATTGATAGTGTTTGAGATATTTTGAAATTGTGATTTAATATGAGTGTAAGTGAGAAAAATGTGTTCTTCATCTTCAAGCCCCTTAGTATTATTAAAATGACATTTTTTTTATTTACGAAGTTTTGGAAATTGTTTGATGCTTGTTTAGCTATATAGAATAAAATTCCACTAGAAATTGTATCCATTTTTGTATTTAATTATTTTAAAGTCAAAATTGATATATGGACATATTTTTTTTCCTATGGAAAATTCGTAATTTCATTAATATAAGAAATTACATTTTGTAGATGCGTATGCATATTCAGAAGCTATTTGAAGACCAGACTGTCATCTTCTGGAGAAGCAGCAAAGCTAGATACCTAGATCCATGCACGGAGGTAATAGCCCAATAAAAACTGTGATATACTAGAAATCATAGCAGTATAACTGTGTGGAATTCCAAAAAACTTGTTACCTTGATAGGGAGGTAACAGTCCAAAAAGTGTTGTGCTAATCAAATTTTGATAGCGGCAAACCTGTCCAGTAAATATAACAAAAAATAAATACAAATATATAGTACCAGATGCCCTGTAAATTAATCCATAATGTCCATAAACGGCCAATGATAGTATTGGTAATGGCACCCTCATTTTGTTCTCAGATCATCCAGATGTCTGGCTCCTAGAGTGCAGCTTCTTTGGAAAGGTGGTCATCATCTATGTTCCACTCTCTATAGATGTGATTACATGTAAAAAATTCAAAATGAGTTATCAATCTCAGAGTCTCATCCAGGACGTGTCTCAAAGAGAATGACCGACAACAAGCAGTTTTATTCAACCAGTCACAAACAATTTTAGAATCCCCAAACAATTGCAAGGCATGACAATTCTTCTCCAAAGCAAATTGAATAATGTGAATAGCTGCTGATAGTTCCGCAAAATTATTGGTGCCCCGTCTTAATCCCATGAGCAGACTATAAGAATGCCTCATTGATATATGAAGTATGGCACCCCCTTCGCAACCGTCATCCTGAGCAGCCCCATCAAAGTATGTCCATGACATGTGAGGGTCCATCCTTTCCTGAGTAAATATCCTTGATCGCGGGGGAGGGCGGTCATCTCGGATGAGAGCATAGTCTGCCATGATCTTGGCAGCTATGATTGGCCATCTGGGAGGAGTATTCTAAAAGATAAAGAGATTGCGGGCTATCCATACAGCCCAGCAGAACAACAAAGGGAGGTTACACATCTTGAGGAGGGAGACAAAGGAAAACCACAAGTTTCGGGCCTTGATTAGAGACTCCGCAAGCCAGTTACAAGGCGGGGAGACAATAGCTGTAACTAGGTCCCATAACTTACGAGCTTCAGGGCAGGTTAAAAACAGGTGGAATGCAGATTCACTATCGCTATTGCATAGATAATACCAATGTGGTCCATGGAAACAACGCTTCATTAGATTGTCCCCTGTGGGGATTTTATTTTTTAGAATGCACCACATTAACAACCTGAACCTGGGTGGCGCCTTTAGCATCCAAATATGTTTCCACCGGGCTTGAATAGCCTGTGGTTTCCTCAGCTCAGCCAGAACTAAGTATCCATCATTTGGTGAATATCTGTCTGGTTTAGCCGACGCCCAGATGAGCTCATCTTCTCCATCTATAGTGTGAATATGCGCCTTAGAGAGAGCCTATATATAGTCCTACCAGATCTGCTGTCACTGGGGTGGGATGTTAAGCTAGTGGACCGATTTCCAAGCTTGGTAGAGGAACATGGAGTTTGCTTCATCTGCAATGTGAACTATGTGTGAAATATTTTGCTCCCGGAGGTGCAAGAGAAGATCATTTGGCAATCTATGGATGTTTCCGCATCCAATCCATGGGTCGATACCTATTCGGACGCTGAGTCCCAAATGTATCCTCCAAGTGAGGCTACTCAAATGGGGTTCAATGCCTTCAAGACTGCCTTCCATATAATCGAAATTCTGGGTGTGATCTTGGTCGGTCTTCTGATCTAGTCCAAGATCTGTAAAGGGGCAATGTATTTGGAATAAGCCACTCTCATCCACAAGTTGTCAGATGTGACCATCTACCAACCAAGCTTTACTGCTAGAGCTGAGGAAAAATCATCGAGATTCTTTAGTCCCCAGCCTCCCCATTTTTTAGGTAGAATGAGGGCATCCCATTTGACCCAAGAAAAAATCCTTCCCGGCTGACTTCCCCTCCATAAAAATCTACAGCAGAGGGCTTGTATTCTAGTCTAAATTCCCCTAGGAATCCAAGCGAGGGACATCTAATATACTGCGGTGGCTTCCAAAACACTCTTGATGAGTGTGAGTCAGCTAGCCCGAGATAAATATTTGAGGTACCATAAGATGAGTCTTTTCTCCAACTTGGCTATGAGCCATGTCCAATCAGCTATCTTATATCCAATGGGCTTTAACTTATACCCCAAATATTTCAGTGCATCATCCAGTCCCATTTGTGCAAATTGGAACCGATTGAGAGAAAAATGTATTTCATGTTGTGTACATGCTGAAGTTGTAAGTGTCGATTTTCCTTCATTAATAGTCATGCTCGTGGCTTTCTGAAATAAGGAAAAAATAGCTCTGATGTCTGTCAAATCTCCAATGCTTCCATTGAGGAAGATCTCAACGTCGTCCACAAACAGAAGGTGAGTGAGTGTGCAATCCTCTGTTATCTTTATACCCTATAGTCTGCCTCTTCTATGTTCCCCTTTGATTAACCGACTGAGCCCCTCCAACACCAGAAGAAAAAGAAGTGGTGAGAGTGGATAGCTCTGTCTCAACCCCCTTGCCGACAAAAAGAATGGAGATGCAGTTCCATTGACCAGGACAATAAACGGGATGTTAGAGATACATCCCATGATCCATTTAATAAAAATGAAGGGGAACCCAAGATGGGTTAAAAGCATTCTTAAGTACAACCAATGCACTCTGTCAAAAGCTTTAGATAAATCTACCTTCAGAATCATACCTTTGCTTTCTTTGATGTGGAGTGAGTGTAAAAATTACTATGCAATGCCAATTGCCTCAGGAATATGCCTGTCCTGAAGGAAGGCAAATTGTTCCAGCGAGATGTGCTTAGATAGGATGGGCTTCAACCTATTTGCTATAATTTTGGCTATTATCTTGTACAAACAGTTACAGAGTGAAATAGGGTGATATTCATCAAAGGAAGACAGATTATCAGATTTTGGGATAAGAGCTATAAATGTAGAGGTAATGGCTGCTTCCAAGTGTCCACTGGACTTGGAATCCTCAATTACCTGAAGAAGATCAACGCCGATTAATTCAAAAAAGGCCAGATTGAACTTGATGGTCCAACCATCAGGTCCAAGGCTTTTATCCTTGATGAACCATTTTAAAGTGGCCTCCATCTCCTCTAAGGAGACCTCTTGCATCACTTCATTGCCTTCTTCTTGCTCCACATATCTTGGGAAGATTTGGGCAACTCTGATGATTTCTGCCAAGTTTGCTTCCCTGGGGTCACTATAAGCCTTCTTGAAATGAGAGTTGGCTAGCGAGGTGAGCTGGGGGAAGTGTTGGCAATCTATCCCTATTCATCCTGAAGTTGCCAGATAGTGTTAATTCCTTTCCTTCCATTGGAAAAATTTTGATAAAATTTTGTATTTGCAACCCCTTCCTGCATCCAAATGGCCCTACTCCTTTGCCTCCAGACTTCTTCCCTAGCCTTAAGAATTTTACTGCGAGTCGCGTAGAGGGATGTGATATTCTCCTTATTCTCATCTGAACTAAATAGCCCACCCAGCTCATTTTCAAATTCAGCCAGCTTGATCTCAACTTATTATAGAGTATGATCATCCTGAGTTATTTTTTGATGAGCCCAATTTTTTGTCATCTTCTTCAGCTTTGTGAGATTATTATAAGGCCCACAGTGACATTTCCCCTCACCCCAGGAGGGTTTTCTTTCCAGTATTTGGTCACCATGCTAATAAACGAGGCTTCCTTTAGCCAGGCAGAGCAGAATTTAAATGGTCCCTTGGGCTTGGCTCGACCACCTTCCATTTCCATGTATATTGGTAGATGGTTAGAGAGTCCTCCCGAATTGACCCATTTCCTTATGTTGAGTCCCAGGTCCAGAACGTGTTCTTTGACTAAAAGTAGATCAAGTCGCCTAGCCAATCCATTTTCAACTACCCGATTGTTTCTCCAAGTGGCTTGAATCTTTACTGAGGGAATGCCGATCAGGTGATGAAAATCCAGAGTGGCCGAGAAGTAATCCAAGAGGGTATCTCTTTCACCATGATGTCCCTCGAACTCTGAGTGTCCAATGGAGAAATTAAAATCCCCTCCAAGAATCAGATTATTAGCCGAAAATAATTCTGATCCCAAAACTCTGGTCAGTTATGACAAGGCCCATTAATATTGATGATTCTGAAGGTCATTCCCAAGTCAGCTGAATGAACATCCACCCCTATAAATCCAACCCCTCCCCAGCAATTAAGAATCTTGATTGAACGAGAATTTAAACCCAAAGCCAGCCCTCCTTATTGGCCATGAGCATCTAGACCAGAGAATTTCCATCCCAAGAAAATTTGCTCAAGTGTGCAAGTAATTTCCCTAATAGGGCCTAGGGTTTCCTGTAAGAACATAATATCTAGCAAGTTGGTAGAGATTAACCAATGGAGGGCTAGTTTTTTTTAGGCCTAGCTAGCCCTTTGTAGTTGTAGGATAGAATCTTCATGGTAGGGGATCTGAGGGGGCTTCTCTAGCTCTAAGGATCCCAGGAATAGTTGACTGTTTTCCCAAACCAATATCATCATGCGCTTGTGATTGTGCAAGCGTGATGAAAGAAGGATGGCCGCGAAGTGGCTTAGGAGGGGGAGGGGAATGAATAAGGTCTAGGCCGACATGATCCCACTCTTGTTTCTTCGCTTTTGAACGAGTATGATACCTCGATACAAAAGGAGTCAAGGAGGAGGTGGGTGCCAAAGGGCAGGGTACACAGTAGGGATGGGGGAGTGGGGGGCAATGATGGGCGAGGGGGAGAAATGTCACAAGTAATCTAAGCCGTGGCCTCCAAATAATTTATAGTACCCGATCCCAAAGACAACCCAGATAACATAAATTCAATAACATTAGGGTCACCCGAGGCTGCCATGGATAGAACAGGAGTCGAAGATGGAGGGCGATGAGGTGGCCTACCTCACTTCCTCGGGATGGTCTGAGACGGTGACAAGGCCTTAACCCCAGAGTCAGACATTGTAGCCAATCCTCCTGATTGTGGAATGGTATTCTGAGGCAGTTCTTCAGATGCTCTATGATGTTCCTCCTGTGCCGGTCCTCCATGATACTATGCCTTCTACTCGTCAGATTCCTAAGGAGCCTGCCTTGCAGCCTTCCTGAAATGCCACCCATTCAGAGAACAATTTCTAAAGAGATTCCCTACTTTGTGGCAACACCTACACCTGAAGGGGACACCTTCGTAATCTAACATTTCTCGCCTTGTAGCATTCCTCCATTGAATGATGATGTACTCTGATAGTCCATCCGAGAGGTCAAGATGAACTAAAATCCTAGCAAAAGCTATTCTCTCAGTGGATTGAAAAGAGGCATTGAAGGTCAGGTAAGATCCCATAGCATTTCCAATTTGCCTGAAAATCTCTTCCATCCAGAAATGACTGGGAAGTCCTAGAAGATGTACCCAGATTGGCCGAGCCTCCACTCTTTCATGTTCGGGGCCGAATATTGGCGTCCATCTCTAGAGGAGAACAGGTCCCCGATCAATGTGCCATATTGTGGAGAGTACCCAGTTGGTGTGGGCCAGATAATTGAATCTCAAGGAAAACCATCCCTTGACAAAGGTTTGGACCCTAGGGGATTCTATTAGGCAATGACCCCAAACCTCCAAAGTCCATTTTTGTAGCCGCTCCACATTGTAGTGCCTTCCTCGAACCCGTCCCACCAAGAATTTCTCTACCGAGTCCATAGATTCAAGAAATGGTGTGTCCTCAATTAACTTGAGGAAGATTTCGCTACTTCGCATCTGAAGACACTTTTTCCTCTTAGATGCCCCTTTGAGTCTTCTACCTGGGCCATCTAAAACCTGTTTGGGCTGAACTGCTGCTTGAGAGATAGAAGCCTTATTTGCAGAACTGCTTTTCACCAGGATGGAGTCAAAATACCCCGGAATGATGCTAGTTCCAGAGAAATTTCGAGGTAGAGGTGTCCCCAAGTCCAATGGTACTGAATATGCTAGCTTCTGTAAATCTAAAGCCTGCTGATGAGCTTCTGAGGGTTTTTTCAGCCCATACACTGAGGGTAATGATCCAGACACCATCTCTAGGTTACGATTTTCGAGACGCTGCGAGGGCTCAGCAAATGCCAAAGAGTGGGGCGAAGGAGGGGGGGTGATGAAATCCTAAATAACAGAGGCTTCTTTGGGCATCGAGATGGGGGAATACAAGATCAAGAGATGGTGGGGAGGGATTCTACTCCCTCTGAGAATTTATGGTCGAATGAGAAAAAATCCTCCGGAGTGGTCCCGAGTTGAGTCCAAATGGGCTCATCCCCCGAAGGGTCCGCAGAATAATGTACGAGCTCCTCCATAACTGCTAATCCATCTGATTGATAGCTACCTACAGGATCAATGCAAGAGAACAGGGTATGTCGGCAAGGAGGACCAAAAAGCTGACCAGTGATAAAACTCTAACTGAGTGATAGTGCAGGAAACAACTGAGATATATGGACATATATTGTCACTTAGGTTTATTTAAGATGGTTTGGAGGAATGATTATTATGCTCCATGCACACTGTTAAATATAGTATATATATATATAATATATATATACTATATCATAATATTATGAGAGAAATATGTAGTTAATATCTTAAAATAAATTTATATTTAAAACTATATATTCTCTCTTGTCTTCAAAGTATGTGAAATGCTTGAAAATCAATGGGTCATTTTCTTATTGATTGAATTAGCATTATTTTTTCTTTCCTTATTTCTCAAGTCTATCCAATGAGAACCCACACTAACATATTGACATAATATCTATTCAATATATATACCCTACTAGCACATATATGTTGGCATGTATATTAGTATACACAAACAGATAATAATTTATATAAAACAAATATACCAACTATTATATATGTATTGATATATACACCAACATATATATACTAGTATAACATATATATTGACATAACATGTCAATATATACATTGATATATATACCTAAATAGTATGTTGGTGTACACACACATATACCTGTGTGTGTGAGATATATATATATATATGTATGGTCTATACTAATTTAATAATTCCATTATATATACTAACATAGTATATCAATATATGGAATGGTATATATAACCTATATAATATGTTGTTATATAGGTTAATAAACTGACACATACCTAGTATCTATACTAAAACAAATATATAATTTATATATATTATTATAAGTACTGGAGTTGGTGTGGCAGGAGGGGGAGGGATTCTCATTAATCTCAAAGGAATAATTGTTGAACGGTATGCCTTGGGCTTGGGAAAGAAGACCAAAGGAATTAAGGAAATGAATATTTTGGGTCGTTCTCTCTTGGTCATAAAAAATGTGAACTCATCAAAAAGGAATTAAGGAAATGAATATTCTGGGTGGTTCTCTCTTGGTCATAAAACACGTGAACTCAAACTCTGCACCCCGGAGTAACAAGCTAAATTAGATTCTCAAGAGAGTCCTTGGCATGCTCCCTCTCTTTGAGAATCTGCCTTTTTTTCACAATCTAAGAGGCCTAAATAAGGATCCATATATGCAAGCCAATAGTGCTTTCAAAATGAGAAAAGGTATCAACAAGGTTAATGAAATTGATGGTTATTTATCCATCCCTTAAATATTTGCATGAAAGTCCAAATCAGTGATAAATTTCTTCTTCTTCAACAAAGGTTGGGCACAAAATTCGTAAATCATGGTCTCAAATGTTTTATTAATCCCTATTGTCCCTCGTTCCCTCCCCTTGTGTGAGTTCGTCCCTCCTCCATGTTTTCCCTTCTCCCATCACCCCCCCCACCTCCACAATACCCTCCCATCACCCCACTCCAACGCTCTCCAGCCCTTCTCTTAGCTCCTCAGCACCCCCCCCCCCCCAACCCTACCCCTCCTCTCAGTCTCCCTACCCCCATCACATCCTCCCTCCCTATTTGTGGCCCCTCTCCCCTCCCATCTGGCATCATTTGAATATTTCACTTCCTACTCACTCAACTTGTGGTTGCAATCCTCAGCAGGTTAGGCCACTTGGTGTAGAGGAAAACTCAAGTGTGGGAACTCTGCAAGTCATTCATTGTATTTGAGTTTGTAGCAAGAACAATCAAGTTATCACTATGTGAAATTCCTCAGAGATAAAACCACATTTAGTTCCCCTGGTATGGATCAGATGGTTCGCTCACATCAAGGTTACATTGATTAAGGAGAAAGTCGTTTTAGGCACCAGGGAAGTCATGGTTGAGCATTGGGATCTTAGAGGTAAGATTGTCTTCTTTCAAAATAGCACGAGGCTTATGTTCGAAATTTTCTTTAAATTGTTGAACAACTGTTTTAACCTCTGCAATATGAATGTATCTGACTTTGTCCAGAGGGTCGCTGGAGAGAGGACCCTTTAGTAGAGATGGGGTTTTTAGTGTGTAATTTTAGATGTTGAGGGTACCCCCTTCCCTCAGTATAAAGTGTGTCATTTTCTAGTAATTTTGGTCACACGGGGAGAGTCAATTACTGGTGAGCATCAATTTCAGATTTTCGAGTCCCATTCTGAAGGATTCTGATACTATGTCATCATTTTTGGTTTTGTTGGCTTCTCCATTCCTCCTCGTCATTCGGGTCACTAGGCAAGATCCCAAAGCCTCACTGTGAACCATCCCTCTGAGTCAATTTCCACTGTGCACCATTTTCTTGTCGACAATATGGACTCTAGCTCCTAGGTCCCCCGATGCCCACGCTTAGGTAGGATGGTAGGCCATTCTGAAATGAAGTGGGAAAAGTGCCCCCCTCTGGCCTTACACTCCCCTTTCGCCTGTGGCTCTTATGGTAGAAGAACACTCAGCTTTGTGGGTGGGCTTGGCAGAACCTCAAAAGAGTCTTCAGAAGCAGAGAGAAGAGGCTTGTGAAATTCAAGAGAGGAATTTGGAGAAGAACTTAAAAATACGATAGCTAGAAGATGAGATATATGCTCTGCAAAGTAAAATCGATGCTCTCCAAATTCAATTGGAAATGCCAAACTCCTAGATAGTTGAAGAAACAACTAGCATCAACCTCAACTAACTAGGTGACTTTGATGACTAGTCTGCTTATTTTGTTTGTTTTCCATGACGAATTTTAAATGTATTTTGTTACTACAACAGTTCTGTAAGGTCTACTCTAGTAAATATGTAATCACTTAATCACTTTTTGTAATTTTGAGAGGAAAATGGGTTTGGAGAGTCAATCTATAGACAATGATGCCCATTGATGGCAATGTCTATGAAATGTAAATCTCCTGTACTTTT